>JACEVL010000014.1:615000-705000 GCA_020284085.1 Aporrectodea caliginosa
TGTCCATCAACCTGTCCTTACAGGTGGCAGTTGATGAGGCAGATAGGTGAGGTGTTGACGTCAGCCTTAGTGGTTGACATTTGGGAAGGAATAGCTTCTTAGGCATTACCATACCTCGGGTGGAACATTGTACGTGGTACTGCCAGGTTATTTCGGAGTTGGAACTCCACCTGTTGGACATGGTTTTCAAGGTCGACCTTTGGAATGGATGAAGTGGTTGGATCGTGTTTGGCCGACACCACCTATATCTTACCTTACCATAATTATTTCACTTACCTTACCATATTTCACCCTCCCAAAGGTCGACTCAGACCTTCATTCGCTAGATGGCGTTGGTAAAATGGGATGTATGACATGATGGGCGCCTTGCATAGCTGCCAAACAGTTAAATTCGACTCCTCGAAAAACTTGTGATCATCCGTTCATACTATGAATTGTAATCAATCATACTGGGGTGTGTCAGTTTGAAATAATAAAAGATTATTATTATTATTATTATTATTATTATTGTTCTTGAAGGGGCGTTTTCTAAATGCCATTTCACAATTTAAGTAACCATACTTCACTTACCTGACCTTAATTTGGTTAATTCACCCTAATTAACTCGCCTTCCCATATTTGAACTTTCTTGCCATTCTTCAATAACCTTACTGTTCTTCAATTCCCTTGCCATGCAGGCCCGTGCTTCAATTACCAAACCACATTTCAACTACCCTACCATGCTTCAACTGCCTTACCATAATGCACTTACCATATTTCAACTACCTTGCCATACTTCAACGACCTTTCCATACTCTAATTGCCTTTCCATACTCCAACTACCTTTCCATACTCCAGTTGCCTTTCCATACTCCAATTACCTTTCCATACTCCAATTACCTTTCCATACTCCAATTACCTTTCCATACTCCAATTACCTTTCCATACTCCAATTACCTTTCCATACTCCAATTACCTTTCCATACTCCAATTGCCTTTCCATACTCCAATTACCTTTCCATACTCCAATTACCTTTCCATACTCCAATTGCCTTTCCATACTCCAATTACCTTTCCATACTCCAATTACCTTTCCATACTCCAATTGCCTTTCCATACTCCAACTACCTTTCCATACTCCAATTACCTTTCCATACTCCAACTGCCTTTCCATACTCCAATTGCCTTTCCATACTCCAACTACCTTTCCATACTCCAATTACCTTTCCATACTCCAGTTACCTTTCCATACTCCAATTGCCTTTCCATACTCCAACTACCTTTCCATACTCCAATTGCCTTTCCATACTCCAATTGCCTTTCCATACTCCAACTACCTTTCCATACTCCAATTACCTTTCCATAATCCAACTACCTTTCCATACTCCAACTACCTTTCCATACTTCACTTACCTAGCGGGGCCTTGCAGAAAAAAACCTGACAGAAAAAAACCGACACCACCTACAGATACATACCAAAGTAGTTACATATAACTTTAGTACCTGTCAGGGGCGTCTCCCTTCCCTTCAAACCCGTCCAATCAATCACCATTCCGGTACCTGGGTCTTTCAGGTAACCTCGTCGGGTAAAAATTTCAGAGGCAGATGTTCCATCGTTTTACCATGTGCTTTCGTTTATAATGACAGCCCCAGAATATCCATCCATCCCTCTTGGCAGAAAACCAACATTAGTGGTATCCAGTGCGCATGCACGGAGTGGGTGTTGACGTCATATCTGGCACTTCCATCATCTGTCTTCGGTGGCCTAGATCGTGGAGAGGTGTCTACGCTGTGCTAAGATTCTGGTTTTTGTTATTATTATCTTCACGCATTTGTTAAGCGCCACTGTCTAATGACGAAGCATCAATCGATGGCGCTGAGCAATTATGAGTGAAGGACTTGCTCAAGGTCCCTACGCAGTAACCGTCTCAGAGGAGGAGGATCGAACCCGTGTTACATGACGCGAAATCAGTTATGAATATTCGCATACCGTGTCCATTCCTTATATAGCATCCGTTAATGTCGTTTTAAAGGTGTCTAACTAAACCGTCTCAGACGACGAGGATCGAACCCGTACTCTCTGCGTTATAAGGCGAACGTTCTGACCAATCATTATAGGCCTGTATTGTCCCAATACACACCCTTGCAACACTTGAAAAGCGTGTCACTAAAAAGTATCACATTAATTGCTTATTGTGTTCCATCCTTATATAGCATCGGTTGACATCGTGTTAAAGGTGTCTAAATAAACCGTTTCAGGAGAGGAAGATTGAACCTCTACTCTTCGTGTTACAAGTAAAGGCTCAACGAAATTGTACATGTATTGATTTCCTGTCGTGTCCCATCCATATATAGCATCGGTTGATACTGTTTTAAAGGTGTCTAAATAAACCGTCTCAGAAGAAGAAGATCGAACCATACTCTCCACGTTACAACGCAAGCGCTCAACGAATCGTCGCTCGTATTGATTGCATGTCGTGTCCCATCCTTATATAGCATCGGTTGATACTGTTATAAAGATGTCTAAACAAACCGTCTCGGGCGAGGATGATCGAACCGTACTCTACGCGTTACAAGGCAAGCGCTCCAACCAAATAGCACAATCCCTCCGGCAGATGCCCGTGATGAGGAAAACTTTCATCATTAGGGTGATATAATCGGATTTAGGATGATATGTGAGATTTGAGAGTCTTCGACTGTCTTTATCAGCTCAGTGGATGATGTATGTTTATTACCATGTCTGTACAAAAAATGCGGAGAGCAATTATTGGTCAATCAAAGAATAATATCTTCTTTTATCTTCTCTTATCTTATCTTATCTTATCACATTATCCTATTCAAAACCTGCTCAATATAAAAGTTTGTGATAAACCATTGAATTAATCGCCTAGCGTTGCCCGTTCTTATATAGCATTGGTTGAGAGCGTTTTAAAGGTGTGTATATTAACCGTAGTACGAAATAGAGAACTCTGGAGAGGCTTCATAAGGGCCTCATCGTCGGGAAACTGATGGAAGAGAAATAAGATATTAACCGTGTCGGAGTGCAGGCACGAACAACGGAGACCATTTATTCGCACCCATCTCTGCCAAGCGGCTGACGTGGGAATTGATTGCAATGATTCTGATGATTATTATTATTATGGTTGTGGTGGTGGTGTTGATGATGATTATGATAAAGCAGATGTTTGCTATCCATGAAACTGGTTTAGATTGGCTATTTTGGGGAATATCTTTAAGGTTTTTCTGGGGTTCTCGATAGTGTAGTGGTTAGCCTGCTGGACTGAATCGAGAGGTTGGAAGTTCAAATCCCCGCCAGGGTAAAAATGTATTTCGAGATTTCTGCTCCGTGTGCGCCCCCTAGCCAACTCAACTACAATGAATACACTGACCGTACACTATCGGTGGGAAGATGAGACGGCGAGGGAGCGGACTGGTCATCCATCCTCATATGCCGACGCTAAAAAATGAAGTCGCTATCAGGTCTAGCTTAATGGACTGCTGAAAAAATGGTTACGCAAATGACTTATATGTATAGTGTATACGCAACCCCAGAGGCCCTACCGCAATATTTCCATACCCTACCCTCAAATTCTCCTCCAACTGTACCAACGGGTCCGGGGTATCGTGACCTCCAGGCACGGTTAGGATCATGGGGCTTGGATTACAGGGCGGGAGAGCAGAGTGGTAAATGGTGTAGTTGGGGGTTGGAGTGGTATGGGTGAGGGCAAATCACTACGCAGTTTTAAGCTTCCGCGTATAATAGTGAGTGGGCTAGTATAGCGCGAGCATAATTATCTTTATCTTTTCTCCGTATTCGTATAATTAATTATTCATGTTTCCTCATTATTTATTCATGTATTTATGTTTATCTGCACGTCATTATTCGCGTGTTTTTTCGTGAGACATGGCAGCCGATTTTCTTAGAGCGCTCTTCTCAGACACCTTTAAAACGTTGTCAACCGATTGTATATAAGGATGGAAGGCGATTGTCAATTAATGTGAAGTTTCTATGCATCGCTGTTGCTATGGGAGACGTTTGTTTTCGCGACGTTGGTTCAAAGGTTAAAGGTTAAAGATGCGTCGGCCAATAAGAAACGGTGCTGGCTTTTCCAGAGATATTTAAAAGTGCGGACTCTTACCTTGTCACAAAATGCGTCGGCCAATCAGAACGAAGTAAATATAATTGTAATTTGTAATCGAACATTGTATCACTGAGCGATTTAGATGATTGTGCTTAGCCAATGAGAAACGTTTCTTCATTTATCATGGAGATATTTAGAATTGCAATCTCGTTCCTTGTCACAAGAACTAAACGTGCGACAGAAGAGATGTCTTCCGATTGCATCAGAGTCTTACTATGTCGTTTCCTATAAATAAATACTGTATGAACGAAAAGATGCATCATCGTTCGCGAAGCGGCCACAGAGTGAGCGTAGGCCTCAATCCTCCAGGACTTGTAGAGTCCTGTTTATACAACGGTAGCTACCAGCATATATGGCTATTGTTTTAGCTATAAGTGATGTTTTATAGTTCTGCATCTAAGGGAGACCAGTTCAGCTATGACGTAGACTAGTGGCTATAGCTTTCGACGAAGTGAAGGGTGTCTCCTGATGAAATTCCCCGTCTGAGTCTGCAGCGGGGCGTCTGTGCCCCTCGACAGCGGCCATCATGTTAATCGAAAAGAATTTTCTGACTATATAGTGACTAATTTCATAATTCATATCAATGAACCACCTGTCTTTCTAAAACTGTAACCGTCATGGAACTCTACCAAAACCAATCCGAAGATCATCCTCAATTAATATTTTTAAATCTAAACTTAAAACTTATCTCTTAGACTTAATTCTCTAAGTACTATGATTAGTAAGTACATTGTTACGCGTCCTTTGAGTTAGACTCTGTTTTATTAAGGCACGTTATAAATACAAGTTGTATTGCATTGTATTGTATCTGTAGATTTATTCATCCGTCATACATGTATGCATGTGTGACGTGTACATCTTGGAAATTGATTATGCATCCAGTTGCTATGGGAGACGATTGTTTGACGGCGTTGGTTCAAAGGTTAAAAGATTACAGGTGCATCAGCCAATCAGAACGTTGCAAATAATTTTAATTGTAATAAAATATCATATTTCTGACAGTGCCAGTTCCAAGCCTGGATATAGGAGGAGGGCGACGCTAATGGTCTTTGTTACCACCTGACTGCACACCTGTCTGATTTTTGTTTGTTTTTGATTTCATTATTTAACATATTTCTATTGTAACTGGTTGCGGTCTGTCAACCTGTCTGAAAATAAAACGAATATCTATCTACCACACAGCTAGTCGTTAAACAGAAAAACCACCACCACTGAACTATTTAGATGTGCTTAGCCAATAAGAATCGTTTCTTCATTTATCATGGAGATATTTAGAATTGCAGGTTCGTTCCTTGTCACAAGAACTAAACGTGCGACAGAAGAGATGTCTTCCGATTGCATCAGAGTCTTACTATGTCGTTTTCTATAAACAATTTCTGTATGAACGAAAAGATCCACCATCGTTCGCGGAGCGGCCACAGAGCGAATACTGGCACCATCCTCCAGGACTTCTAGAGTCCTGCTATACTCGGTGGCTACAGATACATGTAGCTATTGCTTTAGCTATGGATGATGTGTGAGCAATACATCTAAGGGAGGTCAGTTTTTAGCTATGACCAATAGGAGTGGCTATAGCTTTCGACGAAATGAAGGGGTCTCCAGATGAAATTCCTCTCATTAGTCACCAGCGGGGCGTTTGTGCCCCTGGGTAGCGGCCAACATGTCACTAGACAAAAAGAACTTTATCTGCCTAATGTTTTTAATTTACTAATTCATATCTTTGAATTAATCTGTCTCTTTGAAAAATAAGAAACATTAACCAATAAGAAACATTAACCAATAAGAAACGTTAGCCAATAAGAAACGTTAGCCAATAAGAAACGTTAGCCAATAAGAAACGTTAGCCAATGAATAACGTCTCTTCATTAATAGTGCATTGGATAACATCTGGCGTAGAGAGCGAGAGGTACCGAGTTCGAGTCCCGTAGGGTGGACATGCTTTGTAGGCTGCTATTAGCGCCGTGGATTGCAGGCTGTCTGTTCTGTTAGTTGTTAAGATTTATGTCTTCTGTCATATTTGTGTTCTTGTGAATTGTTTCAATTGCATAATTGTACACTGTAACCGGTTGCGGTTTGTCAACCGGATTGTTTGAATAAACGAAAAGAAAATATTATTAGACATACTTACAAATGCGGGCTCTTACCTTGCTCACAGTTTGTCACAAGAACTTAACTTAATTAAATTATGCATCGCGTTGCTATAGGAGACGTTTGTTTTGACGGCGTTGGTTCAAATGTCGGCCAATAAGAATGCTGTAAATATAATTGTAATTATAATCGAGCATATATCAATGAGCTGTTTAGATGTGTTTAGCCAATAAGAAACGTTTCTTCATTTATCATGGAGATATTTAGAATTGCAGGCTCGTTCCTTGTCACAAGAACTAAACGTGCGACAGAAGAGATGTCTTCCGATTGCATCAGAGTCTTACTATGTCGTTTCCTATAAATAAGTACTGTATGAACGAAAAGATCCACCTTCGTTCGGGAAGCAGTCACAGAGCGAATACTGGCGCCATCCTCCAGGACTTCTAGAGTCCTGCTATACAACGGCGACTACCGATACAATAGCTATCGTTTAGCTATAGGTGGTGTGGTACAGGGTCACATCTAAGGGAGTCCAGTTCAGCTATGACATAGATATGAGTGGCTATATAGCTTCCGACGAAATGAAGGGGGTCTCCAGATTAACTTTACCCGCCTTGGTCATCAACGGGGCGTGAATGCACCTTAACTGCTGCGATAACGTCACTCGAAAAAAAGAACTTCATCTGACTAAAACTCTATCTTTCCTAATTCGTAGCTTTTAATGAATCTGTCTTTCTGAAGATTTCAATCCCCATCTTGAGATGTCTTCATCCCGCGTGTATACGTGTATATGTTGCAGGGAATGTGTATTATCAGAGTATGTGTATATGCCCTGAAAATTTAGGGTTAGGTTTTAGGGTTAGGGTTGGTTAGGGTTAGAGGGTATGGGGGTCAAGGTTAGGGTTAGGGTTAGATATACACATACTCTGATTATAATACACGTTCCCTAGGGTATATGTATATTCCACAGGGTATATAATTATAATATTTAGGAATTGATTTAATACTTACAAATATCTCTAAATCATGTATTTGTTTGCTAATTTTATTTGCTAATCTAATTTTTGAAATTATATAGCACCGTTAATAAATGCCTAGCACCGTGTACTAATCGTGGTCCCGTGCACGGTCCACTAAGAGCAGTGGTGGATTCAAACTCTCCCACTAGGCCTTTCGTATCAATCAATCAATCATTCAATCAATCAATCGAAATTTATATACAGCGCCCCTTCAAGATTCCTACTCAGAGGTGCTCCCGTCCCAGGCCAATTGCATCGTAGCATTTGTGGGGCGCGGTGGTGTAGGGGTATATTCGGTGCCTTGCAGCCTGAGGGTTGGGGGTTCGAATCCACCTCAAACTGCCGCGTAGGGACCCTGGGCAAGTCCTTCACTCGCAATTGCTCATGCGCTTTGGCGTGAAACTCCGATTCAGTGTCCGCTCTGTAGTCGGGACTCTCGGGAGCGCCTCTGAGTAGAAATCTCGAAGGGGCGCTATAACAAGTGCTCATACATACATACTGTAGGCCTAGTCGAACCTACGAACGTTCGCAGTGTCTAGACTCTAGACCATGCTACCACTGAGGAGGCAGATGGATTAGAACGTGCGTCGATGTGTGAAATCTTCGGCCACTGCCACTTACTCTGGACCCCGAGGCTCAACGGATTAACGCCATTATCACCGGCTTATCTTGTCTCGCCATCCCTCTTCCTGGTCCTCCTCCTCCTCGGCTCCTCCTCCGCCTTCTCCCACGCTTCCTGCACTTCTTCCTCCTCTTCCTCTTCGTCCTCCTCTTCCTATTCCTCCTCTTCCTCCTTTCCCTATTCCTCCTCTTCCTTCTTTACTTCTTCCACCACCTCTCTTCCTCTTATCTCTCTTCATCCTCCTTATATTTCACCTCCTCTATTCCTTCCTTTTTCCTCTTCCTCCGCTTTCTCCTCCCCTCTCTTCCTTCCTTCCTTTCCTCCTCTTCCTCCAACTTCTCTTCCTCCTCCTTTCTTTCCACTCCATCTTTTTCTTCTCCTCTTCCTCCTATATTCCTTCTCCTCCTCCCATCTTCCTTCCCACAACCTCTATTCCTTCTCCTCCTCTCTTTCTCTCCTCTCTCTCTTTCTTCATCCCCCTTCTCCTACTAAGCGCAGTTCCCCTGCAAGTGTTATGAAGAGAGCGGCGTGCCATAAACACCCGTACTAAAATGCCGACATGTCTGTCCGTCCGTCTGTCTCTGTCCGTCTATCTGTTTGTATGTCTGTCTATCTGCCTGCCTGTCTATCTTTCTGTCTGTATGTCTGCCTGTCTGTCTGCCTGTCTGTCCGTCTGTCTGTCCGTCTGTCTGTCTGTCCGTCTGTCTGTCTGTCCGTCTGTCTGTCTGTCCGTCTGTCTGTCCGTCCGTCTGTCTGTCCGTCTGTCTGTCTGTCTGTCTGCCTGCCTGTCTATCTTTCTGTCTGTCTGTCTGTCTCTCTGCCTGCCTGTCCGTCCGTCCGTCTGTCTGTCTGTATGTCTGTCTGTCTCGTTCGTGATGATGCGCCGTATGCGACGATAATGGAGCGATAAATCAAACAGCTTCGATGATTATACTCCTAGTTCCATGCTTTATCCACCCGCAGCATCAATACATCATAATGACATGGTAATGATAGTAATAATAATAGTAATATGATGATGATGATGATTATTATTATTATTATTATTAGGTGATGATGATGATGATGATGATGATGATGATGATGATGATGATGACGATGACGATGACGATGACGATGATGATGCTTTTTAATGATGATGCTTGTAGTTATTGTTTGGTGATGATGATGATGACGACGGTGGTGATGGTGATGGTGATGATGATGATTAAGGTGATGATGATGAAGGTGGTGATGATTATGATTATGATTATGATGATTATGATTATGATTATGATTATGATGATGATGATGATGATGATGATGATGATGACGACGACGACGACGACGACGACGACGACGACGGTGGTGATGTTGATGATGAACCAAAAAACTACCGGACATGGTCTTCAAAATTAGGTCACGTCATTTGCAAGGCCTAATATTCAGCAGAAATAAAAGTCCAACCTATTTGGAAAATCTGCCTAAAGGCATGGACAGATGGCGCTGGTAATAGTACTATCAGTGCGAGTCATTTCAATCTTTTACACGGCTTAATGTGATTTTTACTTGAGTATAAAAATAGAAAATATGTTGTGAAGCATTCTTGACAGTTTCGAGAGAAAAAATAAAATTGATCTTATATTTTGTTTTTAAATCGAATTTACGATCCTAGTCTATCTAAGAATTCTACATACACACATCCGTACATCCGTACATGCATACATACATACGTGCATACACTAATGACTCTGACATCATTTAAAATATCGCAGGGAGCGCCTCTGAGTAGGAATATTGAAGGGGGCTATATACATTTCTGGAATAAATAGATAAACATACATACATTATACATAGAACGAGAATTCGTGACTTGAGGCTTTAATATTCGTAAATATTCGTGAATATTATGGCATTTTAATATTCGTAAATATTCGTAGATATTCGTTGATGACATAACTGTTTCCGTTTTGTTTTCGAACTAATTTTGACTATTGAGACTTTGAACAATAAACCAAGTGAAATAACTGATATAAGATGAGTGTCTGTGACATGTAGGCCTAACTGTTCTTGTTCTAATACCTACTTTTGGCACTGAATTTTTTACAATTAATCCCGGATTTTGAAAGAATTAATGAAAAGAAACAAAAAGAATTTAATATTCGTTGGCCAGTTTTAATATTCGTCAATATTCGTAAATTTCTGCAAATCTTAACATTCATAATATGTGCATACTCGTTCTATGCATACATACATACATACATACATACATTCGTACATACACACACGGATACTGAACCATACATTCAAACACATAATGTATGTATGAGCACTTCTTATAGCGCCCCTTCAAGGTTTCTACTCAGAGGCGCTCCCGACTACAGCGCGGACACTGAATCAGAGTTTCACGCCGAAGCGCATGAGCAATTGCGAGTGAAGGACTTGCCCAGGGTCCCTACGCGACGGCTTGAGGTGGATTCGAACCCACAACCCTCATACATTTTTGTATCTGCTCAGGCACGCACTCACCCACCCCTCATTTCTTATTTTTATATTTACAATATTAATCCGTAGTTATTATTACGTACGTACATACATATACAATGGATACAAACTGTTTATACGCACATGCCTACGTGCTTGTGTATAAAACGCGTCGAGGACCTTGAACTGGGTATCAGTGTCCAAATGTCTACAGGTCATGATTGTGTACGATACGTACGTCGCTTTTGTCCTGATAAAGCAGCGCTGTTGTATAATATTATTAGTGTAGTCGCTGGGAACGGATTGCTTAGAGCGCAATTTTAGACACCTCTAAAATGTGATAAACCGATGCTATATAAGAACTGGACACAAAAGCCCATTTGACACTGCGTTCTTGTTAGACACCTTTAAGACGTAGTCAACGATGCTATATAAATAACCATAACCACAACCACAAATTTTATTGTTTCCAACAAAAGTAAGCATACAATCATCACAATTACAGTATGATAGTATAGGAAAACAATGGGGATAGAGAACCCTAAAGGGAACAAGTCCCGACTAGTAGGGTCACCCTTACATCATTGTTATACTCGAGTGGCAGACCGAATAATTTGTTAATTCTGCTATTTTTAATTCTTAACAAATCTTAACTAGTTAACTAGCACGCACAATATTACTAGAACGTACCATTGGCAATCAAATAAGCACGCAATCTACGTTTGAATAGGTGAAAACTAGTTAGGTACCGTATGTCGTTGGGAATACTATTCCAGATTTTAGGGCCGGCACTTTTAATTGAGAACCTACGGGTATTAGTGCGGGTGTATATGGGTCTATAATTGGCTGAAGAACGTACAGGATAGGGATTAGATTGAGACGTAGTTTTGAAGTAATTGTTAAATGATGAAGGCAGTTGATTATTTGTATATTTGTGCATAAATTCACTAGTTTGCTGAATGGTTAGTTGCTCAAGTTTTAAGATGTGTGTGTCTTGGAAAGCTAGGTCCGTAGAAAGATAGGTAGAAGAGTGCCGAGCTTGGTTGACAATAATGCGGAGAGCTCATTGACGTTAGCTCATTGACGTTAGATATTAAATGGTTGTTGAACTACCGATGTATTAAGCTAAGCTGTTTTTAACAATTTCAATTAATTTCTGTCGACATCAATTTGACTGCATTTATTGGCATAAAATGTCGTTAAACTCCGGATCCATGTATCCATGGCAGAGTACGGGTTCGATCCTCTTGCCGCCGATCAAGCAATCGCACTACTCCCTGCGGCCACGGTCCCATAACCGTGAGCTTCCCATGTTTGACAACCTGTCTCAGAAATGCTTCCTTGCCCCGATGCTATACAAATAAACTATGTTTTCCCTAGATCTGGCTATTTAAGCCCTTCATTTTCCCCTATGACTAGCTCTAGCTCTTCTTCCTCTGTACAATAAAGCCTCTCATTCAATTCTATGGTTGTATATATAAATTTTTGTTTATTTGTTTGAATGTATTAATCTTGCTATGTACAGTGCTGTGCGTTTGCTAGTGCTTATCAATAAAGGAAATACTTACTTACTTCTTCCCTTGAGACGATTTATTTAGATACCTTTAAAACGGTGTCCAACGATGCTATATAAAAATAGGGCACGACATGCGATTAATGACGGAAGTCAAGACTTGGTTAAGCGCTTGTAACAAGTAAGTAAGTATTTCCTTTATGATGATGATGATGATGATGATGATGATGATGATGATGATGATGATGATGATGATGATGATGATGATGATGATGATGATGATGATGATGATGATGATGATGATGATGATGATGATGATGATGATGATGATGATGATGATGATGATGATGATGATGATGATGATGATGATGATGATGATGATGATGATGATGATGATGATGATGATGATGATGATGATGATGATGATGATGATGATGATGATGATGATGATGATGATGATGATGATGATGATGATGATGATGATGATGATGATGATGATGATGATGATGATGATGATGATGATGATGATGATGATGATGATGATGATGATGATGATGATGATGATGATGATGATGATGATGATGATGATGATGATGATGATGATGATGATGATGATGATGATGATGATGATGATGATGATGATGATGATGATGATGATGATGATGATGATGATGATGATGATGATGATGATGATGATGATGATGATGACAGAGAGAGACACAGAGACAGACAGACAGACGGACAGCGAGAGAGAGAAAGAGAGAGAAGAGAGACACAGACAGGGACAGAGACAGAGATAGAGAGACAGAGAAAGACAGAGACAGAGATACTGAATACATCTGCGATTATATGTATACATATATTATATATATTTGTATGTTATATATATATTTGTATGTTATATATATATTTGTATGTTATATATATATTTGTATGTTTATATATATATACATGTATATATATATATATATATATATATATATATATATATATATATATTTCACGAGAATGGCAGAAACGCATATCTATGGCTGAATTTCCATATAAAGTGTATGTAATTTATTAGCATATGTTGATGTGGTAGTACGTGAGCGTTGCACGTGTTCTACTGACGCACGTGTTTCAGAGTGGGTGAAAGGGTGAGGGGTGGGTGACTGGGTGGGTGGGTAGAATGGGTGAGGGTGTGTGTGTGTGTGTGTGTGTGTGTGTGTGTGTCGTGTGTGTGTGTGTGTGTGTGTGTGTGTGTGTGTGTGTGTGTGTGTGTGTGTGTGTGTGTGTGTGTGTGTGTGTGTGTGTGTGTGTGTGTGTGTGTGTGTGTGTGTGTGTGTGTGTGTGTGTGTGTGTGTGTGTGTGTGGCTGTCGGTCCTTTGTGTCGGCTATTTCTTCTTTGTTGCCTGTTTTTTTTTGTTCGGGAATCCTTGGCTTTTTAGCTCAGCTGTGCGACACAGCTGCTTGCGTTTCCGGTGTCTGTCTGTCTCTCTATAGCTGTCTGTCTGTCTGTAGAGACAAAGACAGAGACAGAGACAGAGAGACAGAGAGAGACAGAGAGAGAGAGAGAGACAGACAGACAGAGACAGACACAGAGCGAGAGAGAGAGACACAAAGAGAGAGAACAGACAGACAGAGAGAGAGATAGACAGATAGACAGACAGAGACAGAGAGAGACAGACAGAGACAGACATAGACAGAGAGAGAGAGACAGAATGTGTAAGAGCGAGACACAGAGTGAGACAGAGACAGATGGTGGGAGAGCGATGGAGAGAGAAACATATAGAAAGACACCGAGAGAGACAGAGACAGAGAGTCAGCCGTGACATGGGTACGTAGCGGGAAGCCTGGAGAAGAGTCGTCTATTGTCGATTCTGCCTTTGAATAGCCTTTGAATAGCCGTGCCCTGTGAAGCGTGAAGGGCCGAAGGGTGACTTAAATGTCGTGCGAAAGAAGCCAAGACAGTTTGAAGGGTAGGGTGACTTCAGGGTGGCGCAGCTACATTTTATCTCCAGAGGATCGCTATTTCAGTTTTTAGTTTAGAAGAAATAGAGCAGTCCCTTAGACACCTTTCCTAAGGTTTGCAATGATCCTATAAATAGGGAAAGCCGGGTAGCAATTCCTTGAGCTAGCCTGAGAGGCAGCCATGGCTACGAAGTGTTAGCGACTTCATTTTCTTAGCCTCGGCATATGAGAGCGTGTGGACAGTTCTCTCCCTCGCCGTCTCATCTTCCTATCGACAGTGTACGGTCAGAGTACTCATTATAGATGGGTTGACTAGGGGTGAAGGTGGAGCAAACATCTCGAACAAAATGTCTGCCATGGTGGGGATTTGAACCCTTGACAGTCCAGCACGCTAACCACTACACTGTCGAGCACCCCATAGCAAAGGTAAATTTAAGATAAGGTAACGTCACAAAGGTAAAAATAAAAAACCTCCGAAATGAGACTAAAATTGGAAATACCAGATTTGACCTACTTACTGGGGCGAGAACTCCACAGCCCCAGTTTAGCTTCGCCTTTGGTGGATAGTACAGCGGTGTTCGGCCGTCTGTATGTATGTTTGCCTGCCTTAGTATTACTCTTCATGCCTACGTATGACAGGTTTTTAGTCAGTGTCTGTAATACTGCCAGCAGAAACGGTCAGTCTCTGTGTGCATATTATTATTATAATAATAATAATTATTATTTTTATTATTGCTATTATTATTATTATTATTATTTATTAATTATTATTACTATTCGTCACAGGTAGTTAGAATGGACAGACCACAACATTATTCGAGTAAAGCATTTTATATAGGTTATATAAAGGAAGTTGGCAATGTTTCTAAGGTGTTTAAGAAGATAATTAATTGATTTTCGCTCTGTCTGAACTGTTATTGTTTGCACTTTATTATTATTATTATTATTATTATTATTATTATTATTATTATTATTATTATTATTATTATTATTATTATTATTATTATTATTATTATTATTATTCTATTAATTATAATTAATTATTTATTTTTACTACTCATCTAACTTATGTTTCTAGGACACAGAACAAGAGAGGACTATTACTTGATTAAGCGCTTGCATATCACCTTCTATATATGCGAATGTAGGGATGTTTTTAAGGTGTTTAAGATATTTGCTTTTGAAAACTATTCGATTCTATCTGAACTTCTACTGCTTGCGTCTTATTATTATTTTGGACTTGAATATTAACTATTGTGCAAAATAAAATATTCAGATTGGCCCTTATTATCAATCGATGACGCTGAGCAATTGTGTGAGTGAAGGACTTGCTCAAGGTCCCTACGCAGTAACCATAGTAAGGTCAATGTCTTTCGGTGATGGATCTTTGGTCCACTGGGCTATGGCCTTGGCCTCAAAGGCGAGTTCAAAGCCCGGTCTCTTAATACGGCCTTGTTCAATCTGTCGGCGGTTCTTTAAAGTAACGACTTCGTGCTTGCGGCAAGTATGTATGCAGGGATAACAGTGGATGTATTTGCATGTGATGTATATGTATCTGTGTGAATGTATTTGCTGTATAAATATATGTATGTGTATATATATTTTGTTTATTTGTATGTATATATGTATATATATATATGTATGTGTAGGTTGTATGTTTGTTTGTCTATGTATGTATCAATGTAATGTAAGTGTATGTATGTATGTTTAGTTTGTGTTGTGTTGTATGTATGTTTGTATGTATGTATGTATGACATGTATGTATGTATAATTATATGTATGAATGCATGCCTATATTTTTGGTATGTATAACACGTATATATGCCTCGTATTATTTTGGTTGGAATACAGACCTTAAATGGCGTGGCGCCCATTCAAACGAACAGCGGTGGTCAAGGATCTCACCCGATCAATTCATTGGAAAATGATCAGGGTCGAGGCCATACTTTCGCTATAGAAATCCATTTATAGGAAAACATTTATATTTACAGTGTCATGCTTTCTTTAGACACCGTTAAAACGCGTTTAACTGATGCTATATATATTTGGTCGATTCTGGATTACGCTCAATGCACGGTTCACAAGATCGTGGTTGTTCGTGGTATGTAATCTGTAACTGTAAAGTAAGATCGATGTCAACATCCTTGGCAGCCATAAGACGTCGTTAAACGCTGGAACTGCTATGGTTCTCTGCACCTAGTGCCAGTCCCAAGCCTGGATACAGGTGGAGGGCTACGCAAGTCATCTTTCTTATGACAGGGTCGTTGAACAGAAAATATGCTACTACCGGTCACAAGTCTTATAACGACTGCATTAATTAAAAATTATCAAAACGATAATTGGGCAGATTTTATAATTAGCAGGTATTCAATTGGGCCAAAAATCTGTAAATAGGCCACATGATGTCATTAAGCAATAGAAAAACGAATGGAAGACAGAAAAGCTGACTGACTGACTGACTGACGACTGACTGACTGACTGACTGACTGACTGGCTGACTGGCTGGCTGACTGAGTGACTGAGTGACTGACTGACTGACTGACTGACTGACTGACTGACTGACTGAATGAATGAATGAATGAATGACTGAATGACTGAATGAATGAACTGACTGACTGACTGACTGAATGACTGACTGACTGACTGACTGACTGAACTGACTGACTGACTGACTGACTGACTGACTGACTGACTGACTGACTGACTGACTGAATGACTTACTACTTACTGACTGACTGAATGACTGACTGACTGGCTGACTGACTGACTGAATGAATGAATGAATGAATGAATGAATTACTGAATGACTAACTGAAGGACCTATACTGAATGAATGACTGACTGACTGACTGACTGATAGACTAATTGACATGACTGATAACTGACTGATGACTGATAGACTAATTGACATAGTGACTACTGCTACTGCTACTGCTACTGCTGCTTCTAGTACTACTACTACTATTACAACGAACATTTTTGATGCCCTGGGCATTACGATCATGGTGCCAGGTAATTGACTACATTCGATGTAGATGGGTTTAGGCATGTGTGAATTTTGGTTTTCATCTAGCTCCTTTGTATGACGCTTTTCCATAAGTATGTCATGACAAAAATGAGACGTAAAAAATGCCCTCACAAAAACACGCATATTTTATAGGCTGTATTGTGAGGATGATTTATACTTGCTGTGATGTATTTTTAACGATTTTACATATATATATTTCTATATACGCATGATGTATATGATGTGGTGCATTTTTGATGATTTTGTATATAAATTATTGCTCGCATTCCGTAGTGTCATGTATGATGTATGTATATTTAAATATATAAAAACGTCTTATGTTTATATCGGCTACATATGCTACTCGCCATATAAAACACACACACACGCACACACACACACACACACATACACACATACACTACGATACACACATACACATACATACACGCACGTCTTTTACTCCTCCATATAGGTCGTTATTACGGATTTTAACGATTAATTAATCGATTTGTATTGTATTGATTGTATTGTATTTGAACACTTGTTATAGCGCCCCAACCAGATTTCCCATTCAGAGGCGCTCCCGACTACTGCGCGAACGCTGAATCGGAGTTTCACGCCGAAGCGCATGAGCACATGAAGGACTTGCCCAGGGTCCCTACGCGGCGACTTTGAGGTGGATTCGAACCCGCAACCCACAAGGCACCGAACATACCCCTACACCACCGCGCCCCAGTTGTATTGTGATGTGTTGTATTGTGTGTTGTATTGTACTCCATATATGGTCGTTACTACGGAGTTTAGACGATTATTTAATCGATTTAAAATTTTTTAATCGATTGAAGTTTGTTGTAGAAAGAAAGTAGTAACTGACTCATTGTCTACAGTTTTTCACGCCCTACATAATAGATACCAAATTATTCGAATTTAATCGATTAATCGAAGTTAATGTTCGGAGATTAATCTATTAATGTTTTTAAAAATCAGTACCAGCCCTAGTATATATATATATACACGTATCTAATATACGTATATATGTACAATATATACGTATATACGTATATATATGTTTAATATATGTTTATATATATATGGGTGTATCTGGTGGTAAATCTATACCCCTCGTGCTCTCGCCGAGGAGGGGTGGCCTTGTCTGGTTGCTATGGAGATCTGCTGTTGCCTAATTGAAGGGTGAGGGGATCTTGAGTCAACCGACCATGGGCCGTGCTGTAACTGAACCCCTTCCTCTCAAAAGACTAAGTGGTTTTGAATTTGTAACCCGGAGACTCCGCTAATTGAATAATTGACGAACCACAGATAAAAACGACTCCGGCATTGTGGCCTCATTATGCGAGACAGACAGACAGACAGACAGACAGACAGACAGACAGACAGACAGACAGGCAGGCAGGCAGACAGACAGGCAGGCAGGCAGGCAGGCAGAGACAGACAGAGACACACATACACACACACATGCACGATTATCCACGATAGGCTGTATCTTGTGCGCTCTCATTAAACACCTTTAAAACGTTTTCAAATGATGCTATATAATGCAGTTGTGGTCCTTGTTCATGCCTTTGTTACCAGTCGAATTGACCACTGTTCCTCACTACACTGGCCTTCCTCTTGGTGTTTTGGGGCGACTAGATCGAGTTCTACGCTCGGCTGCTCGGCTTATTGGACGGCTTCCTAAAAACTGTCTCTGCATACATGCGTGATGTGCTGCATATCTCAGCGTATCTCATATCGCATTGCCGTCTTGTTTCTCGTTGTGTGGCTGTGCTATCTTGCGTGATCTTTGCCGCCCACTGTTGTTCCAGCGCGTCGGGTGCTTCGCTCTGCGACGAGGGGTGAGCTTTACGCCTTGTTCCACGGACTCGCTTGGCTATTAGGCAGCGCCGTGCGTTTTCTCGGTTGTTGGCCCTTCCATTTGGAATGACCTACCACTTAAGCTCCGTTTTTTACTTGTAGGCCATCTGACAGGGTTCTACAAGTCCCTCAATCTTTTTCTTTAGTCGTGGCTGGGCCGGGAGCGCTCCTGAGTAGTTTCTTGAAGGGGCGCTATATAAATGCTCTGAATGAATGAATGAATGAATGAATAAATGTTAGATTTGTTGCCATTATTGGTAGAGTGCGCTGCTTAAAAAACCGAAAACACGTATAATTAACCACAATAGGCTGTGTCTTGTACGCTCTCTTTAGACACCTTTTTAAACGTTTCAGATGATGCTATATAAATATTAGACTTGTTGCCAAATGGCAATAGGTTGGTAATTGTCTGTAAACATGTTAGAAACGTTATTATGCCAAGGCTAAGAAAACGAGGTCTCACGGACTGATCATCTGGATATTGATCTGATTGTGTGATAGAAATCATAATCGTAATTTCGAAATTTCTTAGGCGATAGCATAATCTAAAGCTAAACGCCGGGCACAGGCTTATTCACGAGCGCTACGTCGAATCAGAGATCGATGAACACTGGAGGTCCGAGACCGGTTGCCAGAAAGATTACGACTTGGTTATGCCCTGTGCATTAAACTCCAGCGCGATAGAAGTTACAGGCAATTTCAGCGACGATGAGAGGCAGCTTGGGGAGGACTGGGTTCGTAGGCCGAGGCCAAGAAAACGAAGTCCGTAACACTTCCGACTCGTGGCTGGCTCTTGGGGCTGGCTCGAAGATAAAAAGGACCGCCATTGACCGAGTCCAAGAAAGTTAGGTTGCTAAGGTTCTACGCCTATGGAATTTATGTACACGGCGCTATAAAAGTTGTCTTGTAACGTAGCCCCATTGTGAGGAACCCTCTGTAATCGTAATGGTATTTTAAAATTTATATAACGCCACTTAAATTCATCAGAGGTGTTATTAGGTGGAGTATAGAAATGACTAGTTTTGGCTGCATGATCACGCCTTGCGGGGCATGATGGCCGATTGGTTACAGCGCTCTACTTAGACACCCTTAAAACAGTTTCAATTGATGCTACATAAGCAGTAGACTTGTCGCCAATTCCTAAAATGCTCTCTTTAAAACACCTTTTAAACATTGTTGACCAATGCTATATAAGGTGTCGTCAAGCATTACAATTAATTCTTGACGACACTTTATATTACAATTAATTTGTCATATGACGACTTTAATCCTTGGATTAAATAAAATACAATTAATTTTTTTATGGCTATAAGCTTTGAACACGGAGGTCGATTCGTTTGAACTCCACCGCTACGCTACGTGTGGTTGTGCCAGTCCTAAGCATAGAGAAAGGAGGAGGGAGACGCTTATAATTTTTTTATTATGGCACGGTGTCGTTAAACAGCAACTAACCAACCGCGTTCGCCTTGTAATGTGGAGAGTACGGGTTCTATCCTCCTCCTCTGAGACGGGTTCTTTAGACACCTTTAAATCGGTGTCAACCGATGTTATATAAGGATGGGACACGATAGGCGATTAATAACGTGATGCTTTTGTTGAGTGTTCGCCTCGTATCACGGTGAGAAAGGGTTCGATCCTCCTCCTCTGAGACGGTTACTGTGTGGGGACCTTGAGTAAGTCCTTCGCTCACAATTGCTCAGCGCCTTCGATTGATGCTTCGTCATTAGATTGTGACGCTTAAGAAAATGCAGATTAATAATAAAGATAATGATTACGCGGTCTTCCCCTTTTCATTATTACCCTTCTATCTTTGTCGATACGAACTACATGTCCCTTTCATTTTAATCTTCTCTTTCTGATAATACTGTTCTCTGCATTCTCTTCTACCGTCCACTCTCTTGTAGTTTTGATCGGTGATGATGATGATAATAATAATGTGCAAACAACAACAGTTGAGAGTCGAATAATCTTCAAAAACAAATCTCTTCTTAGACACCTTTGAAACGTTGCTAAGTTACTTTATATATTTGTAAACTGCTCTTAATCTAGAATCACATGAATTTCCGTGCCACAATGTGCCTCGTTTTGGAACTAATATAATAATAATTATAGTAACTGTTATTATTGTAGCATTGATTATGATGATTATGATGATGACGGTGACGATGACGGTGGCGGTGACGGTGACGGTGATGATAATGATGCTTATTATTGTATATTGTATTGTATTCAAACATTTATAAAGCGCCTCTCATAGGGTGAACCATTCAGAGGCATTCAATGTTGATGATGATGATGATGTGATGATGATGATGATGATGATGATGATGATGATGATGATGATGATGATGATGATGATGATGATTATGATTATGATTATGATTATATGATGATGACGGCGGCGACGACGATGATGATAAACTGTTATTATTGTAACAGCAATAACAATAATAGTAAATAATAACAATAACAATAACAATGACTATAATAATCATCATCATCGTCATCATGCTATAGCTTGGCATGATCAAGGTGTGATCTGGTTGATTGCACCTTGATTAATCCCACCTGGGATTAGTTTCACCTCTTCTTATCTCGACCTGTCTCTTATCTGATCGTATCATGGAACGCAGCCAACTTTGACGTTTGAAAGACATCCATTAAACTGATGAATTAATCAGAAAAATTGACAGCAACGTTAGCAGCGAATAATCTACGCTGCGAAATGTACCCTGTAATAATGTATGCTCTCGTAATGTACGCCGTAATGATGTATGCTGTAATGATGTAAGTTGTAATGATGTAAGCTGTAAATAGTGTGCGCTGTAATAGTGTACTCTGTAAGAATGTACGCTGTAATAGTGTACATATTAATGCTGTACGCTGAATAGTGAACGCTGGAATAATGTACGATGGAATAATGTAAACTTTAGCATTGCACGATCGAATAATGTAGGCTGGAATACTGTGCACTTAAATGATGTATGCCGAATAATGGACGCTGGGAATTTTTTCCTTGGAACATTGTACTGGATAGTACCTCGGTCTGTTTCTGTGTCTGTGTCTGTGTGTGTGTCTGTCTCTGTCTCTGTCTCTGTCTCTGACAATTTGTCTCTGTCTCTGTCTCTGTTCTGTCTCTGTCTCTGTCTCTGTCTCTGTCTGCTGTCTCTGTCTCCTCTCTGTGTCTGTCTGTCTGTGCCTCTGTCTCTGTCTCTGTCTGTCTGTCTCTGTCTCTGTCTGTCTCTCTGTCTCTGTCTGTCTGTCTGTCTCGTCTCTCTCTCTCTCTCTCTCTCTCTCTCTCTCTCTCGCTCTCTGTCTGTCTGTCTCTCTCTGTCTCTCTCTGTCTCTGTGTATGTTTGTCTGTGTGTGTCTGTTCATCTGCGTGTGATTCTCTCTGTCTCTAGGTCCCTGTCTCTGTCCGTCTGCCTCTCTCTCTCTCTGCCTTCCTTGTGCTTCTGTGCTCGATAACGTTTCGTCAGACTGCTGCCCCAGCAGACGGCATTCGGTACAAAGCGCCTCTTTGTCGTCCAAAGTACTTGCATAATGCACCGGCGCCAGCGATAAGGAGGCTCTCGAGTGATATGTTTCAGAACTAGGCTAACACTGCCTTGACCTGACCCATTTTACTCATGGCCGCACGTCTATCGACCTTTTTATCAACTGGGTCAACATCGTTGACCTGGCCTAATTATTATCGACGTTCAGCGTTTTGCACTTGTTGTATTTACTTCGACAAAGTTTGTTGTCCTGGACTATTATTTTATGTTTATTTATATTTATCACGTTTTCTTTGTCCATCAGTTTATGCCTTGTGCTGTGGGCGCTTTAGAAACTATTATTAGTAGTTTCAGTTTAACGACACTGTGATAACAAAGATCATTAGCGTCTCCCTCCTCCTTCATCCAGGCTTCGGACTGGCACTGCTAGAGTACGATCAGTGGCGGAGTTAATGATTTTGCTCTGTGGGTTGCTCAGCTAGGTCAGGCGCTGTCACTGTGACCTATTTAGCTATAATCTCGTCTTTGTAACAAGTCTATTCGTATTAACTGGGTCATGCTTTGTTGCCCTAACCGATGTAA
The DNA here is from genome assembly GCA_020284085.1 of Aporrectodea caliginosa. NCBI lineage: Eukaryota > Metazoa > Annelida > Clitellata > Crassiclitellata > Lumbricidae > Aporrectodea > Aporrectodea caliginosa. The sequence continues at coordinate 637,741 of JACEVL010000014.1, forward strand.
TGTTGTTCTCTCTTGCGTCAGTCTTTCTTGAATTTACTAGGCTAAGATGCGCCTCTCTGACGTATTTAAACATGATCTCGCTATTGTTTCTCTTGTATTTATTTGGGTCATATTATGGCGCACTGGCATGGCTAATATTAGGCTCTCTTGTCCAACATTTTGTTGTGTTGATGGCCATGCGGTGTTGTTCTAACCCATAATGTTCTTTTAGCAGTTGATTAGGCCCAGATTAAATCTGACCAGACTATTTTTCTGACCTATTAAATTTGTAATTGACCTTCTTAATGGTATTCTCTAAAGTTATCTTTCATAAAACTTGTATTCTAAGGCTATATTTGGCCAATTATATTAGCTGCCATTGGTTGACAATACGAATGACCTAGTTTCATTTGTGATTTCTGACCTATAGTGGTCTATTAAATTGCGTCATGCCTTTCATTGGCTGAAGATCCTGGAAGATCTAGTTTCATTGGTCAATTTGTAACGCCCTGACCTTATTTAATTGCATCACGCTTTTCCTTGGCTGGAGATCCTGGAAGATCCAGTTTCATATGTTGATTTGGGACACCCTGACCTACTTAGTGGTCTATTAAATTGCGTCATGCCTTTCATTGGTGGAAAATCTGGGAGGCGATGACCCACTTAGCGCTAATTTGATTGGCGGATATTCATATACGGATCTTCAATCACGGTAAGGCTTGGAGCACGCAGGCCGCGCGTTACAATCTGTTAATAGCAGAGATGGATTTGTATTTAGCTAACACCCGGATGGATTTAGCGGCTGCAAGGTCTAGTGTCATGTGAAATAAGACCCGTGCGAAAACAGTTCCGGTCTGTGTTGTGATTGGTTGATGTTACGTGTCGGTAATTTGTTTCTACTGATAGAACTGTTATGTCGTTACGGCTTCGTTCCAGTAACGATTGCATTAGGTACAGACAGAATTTTCTGAGTATTATAAAATATTTTAAAACATTTTGGCGTTAACGCAACGGATGATGGTTTAAAAATCGCCTCATTGTGTCTTGCTACAAGTTAGCGCTGTTAGACTTTCCCAGGAACCATCCACTCATTGGATGAATCCAGAGGTTAACCACATTTTATGGCCATAAAAGCCGTTGACGTCGACGTAAATTAGTTTAAACATATTTCACCGTTCTTCTGGCATTTGCGTTACATACCTAGTTGGTCTAATACAGGACCGCTTGAACTTATAGGGTGAAGATCTCGCTTAAAAGAGGTGTGCAGTGATTTTGAACAGGTCGCACCATTCATGTGGCTTAAAAAGGGAGTTTTAACTTCTCTGGTTCTTCTTTGCTTCTCTGCCTTTTAGAACGGTTCGTACTTCCAATGTCGCCCTTCTTCTCCTTTTCCAGCCCTCCTCTTTAGCTTGCTGTAAACCTCCATCATGCAGTCCATTAACATCACTCTTAGTCTTCCCCTTGTCTTTTTTCCATTCTTCCCTCGATTATAGTTCTCGGTTAAAATTGTCTTGGCCTGACCCATTTTACTCATGGCCGCACGTCTATTGAACTCTTTATTAACTGGGTCAAACCGCGTTGACCTGACCTACTTATTATTGCCGTGCCGTGTTTGGCGCGTTAAATGATCCTCGTTTAGTAATATATGTGACCCAACCACTTTCTCTGCGTCTCCTGATTGTTTATATTCAATCATTTTGTCCAGAAATTGTGCATCATAATATTCCTGCAGCGTTAACTTATAAGTCGAATACGTCTCCCTTAAAAGAGGTGTGTAATTATCTTGAACAAATTTCGCCGTTCGCATGGCATAATACACGGACCCAATTTAACAGACAGTCAGATACGGAATCTCCATCATGTCAAAATTGGTCGCAGTGGGAACTGACTTCTCCACAGACATATTTCCACCACACCGGCGTACTTATGCGCGAATACATTAGCCCATAATTCCCGAGCAACCGTTCGTGCCTAGATGTCGCACTAAAACGGTTTTCCTGCAAGGGAACGTCGTTGTTCTGTACAATGGCCGCCATTTTATTGATCCTGGTTGCGTTCGACGATTGTGCGCGTGTCCGTCAGATCCAGCTCGTCACGATCAATCGATATTTCTCGCCTAGAATATTGCAATTGTTTTTTCCTCCGTTTGAGGAAAGAGATTTCGTCGACGGCTCGTACTCTGACCCAGATAACCAGCCGGTCGGTGGACGACCTGACCCAGTTACTGCGGTGGCCCGGCGAAACATGGAACGCGGTAGTCGATTGGTTAGAGGGCTTTCGGTCTATAAAACGGAATTAAAAGATGATATATAAGCATTAGATACGCGACCAAGTTACTGCATCCCGTAGAAAATGGGATGCGGTAGTCGATTGGTTAGAGGGCTTTCGGTAGACACCTTTTAAACGGAATTAAACGATGCTATATAAGCATTGGATATGTTTGCCGGTTTGTTATAGCGCTTTCTACAGACACCCTTTAAACGTTATCAACCGGTATTATAATAGAGGCATGCATTGTACTGCGAGATTATTGCACTGAATAGGGGTCGTCAACTATGTAGGCTGTATTATGCCATAGGAACAGTTAGTAGTGTTCAAACTAACTAGCGGTTTTTGTAGACACCTTTAAAACGTTACCAACCGGAGCTATAATAGAGGCATGGGCCAGTCGAGATTATTGCATGCATCTAACAGGATACTATTTACATAGGCTGCATTAAACCGCACGAACGGTGAAAACTGTTCGAACTAACTCCTGTCGACGTCAACGTCCTTTGTTTGTATAAGGTGTCGTTAAACTATGTTCGTGCTAACTGCTTTGAAGAAAAATGTGGGACCCTGGAATTTAAATTATATAAATTAATTAGATAAAATTAACTCAAATTGGATGAAATTAAATCAAATCTTGCTATGTTCGCCTTGTAACACGGAGAGTACGGGTTCGATCCCTGAGACGGTTACTGTTTAGGGATCTAGGGCAAGTCCTTCAGTCACAATTGCTCAACGTCAGCAATGCTCTGTTGTGAACTTCGGACAGATGGCAATATCAAATATAATTGTATCACGCTCTATTGCACCGTTTTCAATGTAAGAAGAAAAGCTCAATAATCAAATAATAATAATAATAATAATGTATCACACTCTATTGCACTCCGGATAATTTTTTTCAATGTAAGAAGAAAAATAATAATAATAATAATAATAATAATAATAATAATAATAATAATAATAATAATAATAATAATAATAATAATAATAATAATAATAATAATAATAATAATAATAATAATAATAATAATAATAATAATAATAATAACGACGATTGGGGACGAGAACCTTTGACACAGTAGTTTAGTTTCTTAGAGCCTGAGGGATCTTTTCTACCTCGGGCGAAAAAATAATAATAATAATACTAATAATAATAATGATAACAATAATTAAGTGGGGACGAGAACCTTTGACGAGAACCTTTGACACAGTAGTTTAGTTTCTTAGAGCCTGAGGGATCTTTTTCTACCTCGGGCGAAAAAAAATAAAATAATAATAATAATAATAATAATAATAATAATAATAATAATAATAATAATAATAATAATAATAAAATAAATAATAATAATAATAATAATAATAATAATAAAAATAATAATAATAATAATAAATAATAACTAGATGTTTGCCCGTCCTAAGACGGTTAAAAAACAATTTGAAAATGTCAAGAGTTGCGTCTTCTCGTGCTATGATTGACATAAGGTCCCCTTTCCTTCCACTCCCTCCCTTCCTTCCCTCCCGTCCGTCCCTCCCTCCACCACGCCTCTTGCGGCGATCGTACGCGTCTTCTCCCTTCCTCCCTCCCTCCCTTTCTCCGTCCGTCAGTTCCTCCCTCTTCCGTACTTCTCTGCGGTCCGTCCCGGCCGTCCGTACCTCCTTCCCTCTCAACGTCCGTCCCTCCCTCCACACACGCCTCTCGCGGCGATAACGTGTCTTCTCCCTCTCCCTCTCCCTCCCTCCCTCTTTTTCTCCGTCCATCCGTCAGTTCCTCCCTCCCTCCCTCCCCCGTACTTCCTTGCCGGTCCCGGGCCTCTGCTTCCCACCCTTCAAAATCCGTGACATTTTATATGGCGCCGTAACACAGCCATGCCGTTAAAAGGGCGCCTCACAGTCAACTAAGAGCAGGGTAGGCCTTACAGAACAAATAAGTCTAGAGTCCGGATTTGAAGGAGTCAATTGTGTTAGCCGCTCGTAGGGCAGGAGGAAGACCGTTTCAGCATCTGGGGCCGGCCGCCGAGAAAGCGCGGTCGCCAAAGCGGGTTCTCATCCGTCTTACTCGAAGATCGCTTTTCTCGAGCGATCGGAGTCGCAACCCGGAGGCGGAAGAATGCATCCCGATGCAGTAATCGCGGAAATACACAGGCGCGGCCTGAGTATTTTTCCTCCTTAAGTCTTAGAAAAGTCGGTATGACGTATTAGCGATTTTATTTCTTATTAACTCCGCATTTAAGTTCAGAAGAACTCTTCCAATCCCTCGCCGTCTCATCTTCCTAGCGACATTGCATTAGTATAGTGGAGGTATTCAAGTAATAACGGAATTCGCGAGTGGGCGAAAGTGAAGAAGTAATCATAAAAGTTTTTCACTGGGTGGGGGAGACTGTCGCGAATCTGACAGGCTTTATCGAATTTCAGTTGATCGATATTCTCAGGTAGGCTGATCGATTTTCGAGTGAACTGTAGTGGGACGAGCGTATTTCAAGCGGCCACCTGCCCACGATTGCTCTCTAGAAATGTCCCGTCAGCTGTCTCCGTTAGCCTGATTTATCGCTGAACACTTGCGCGTCATTTCACGTACGCACTCAAGACTCATCTATTCTGAGTTGACATCGACGACTATATATGTACCACTGTTTGCGGATGTATATGGGTATCTGCATGCGGCGCGCATAGAATATTTACAGTATGTGCATTTATATTAGGATGAAGGTAGGTTTGTAAATATACATATGCTTGATGTACGTTCGTATGTATGTATGTATGTGTGTATGTATGTATTTATGTATGTATGTACGTATGTATGTATATATGTATGTATGTATGTATGTAGGCTATGTATGTATGTATGTATGCATACATGTATGTGTATATGTTTATTTGTACGTATTTATATATGCATGTATTTGTGTATGTGTGCATGTATGTATTACCAATGATTATGCTTGTATGCTGGTATTGATGTATGCTAGGTATTTATGCATGTGTGTTTGTATAATGTGTCCATCTCGGGATATATATATATATATATATATATATATATATATTTGCATTTATGTATTTATGTATGTTTTTATGTATTGATGTGTACACGCGTGTATGTCGGTATACATGAATACACATGCGTATGTACTATATATATATATATATATCAATTCTATGTATATATCCAGACGATATAGTGACTTTAGAGCTCGTGGTAGGCGTTCGAGTTTCTTCTCCTGAGACAGTTAATTTAGACACCTTTGAAACATGGTTGGCCGTCGCTATATAAGGTTGGAGCGCGATAGTCGTTTGATGAGGTTATGTTAAGAAATTGAACAGTGTTAAATAATATCTGTCGACGTCAACGGCCTTTGTTGCCACAAAACTCTGCATATAAGCTTACTAGCTTAGATTATGTCTACCTATCAAAGTTTACTAGTCAATGGTTGAATTGGTCTCTGTAGAATACATGTAATAGGCGAGGCAGGGTCCAAGTCAACGGCCCTGGTTGCCGTAAGACGTCACTCTTAGTAGTGCAAAGCAATTCGCCACTAGCCGTACTGCCAGGTTGTGTCAGACCCAAGACTGGGGAAAGGAGGAGGTGCCCCGGAATCCATAGGATCTCGTTAAACACTTGAACAGCACTGCACTCCGTACACACCTTTAAAACGTGTTATCCCGGTACTATATAATTATTTGTATACCGCGTTTAATCAGTAATCCGCAGAAGAGAAATCTGGTCACGTCATTGCAATACGAACGGTGATAACTGTTCAGAATAATATATAAGTAGTGGGTTAGAGCGTTCGCCTTGTAACGCGGTGAGTATCCATGGGTTCGAACCTTCTCCCTTTAGACGGTTACTGTGTAGGGACCTTGAGCAAGTCCTTCACTCACAGTTGCTCAGCGCCATCGACTCATGCTCGGTGGCTAGAGAGTGGCGCTTTATAAACGCATAATAATGATGATGATGACGATGACGATGACGCTGATGATGATGATGATGATGATGATGATGATGATGATGATGATGATAAGGGTCGTTGCTTGACCTGGGACGTCACAGTTGCTGACACAGTGGTACCCTCTTACTTGTCCACAACCTCCAGACGGGAGGAGCTGCTGAACTGACATATATATTTAATTATTTAATATATATATATATATATATATATAAATAAATTAATAATTGTAACTGAATGAGCTGTAATACAATCAACGGGTGTAAGAACCATGGACAGAATATACGTTGCAATACAGTAGCTGAATAGTTAAAGGGCACTATTTAGACACCTTTAAGACGTAGTCAACTGGTGTTATATAAAGATGGCTTATAAGATAGTTGATTGGATAAAGTGTAAATGGCCATAGAAAGGAGCCCAAACAGCCACTAAAAAGAGCCTAAATTGCCAATGGAAAAGAGCTTGATGACCACAGAAAGAGCCTTTATGGCCATCGGGAACAGCCGTACAGGTCATTAAAATGATCAAATTATAGAATATGCATATACTTTCTAAAGTGGAAGTAACTAATGTTAAGAGGAACGAACGATCTCAAATGAAGAAAGAACTGATATGTAATTACTTTTTGTTAAAGACGTCAACGGTCATAGTAGCAATAGGATGTTGTTAAACTTTTGGAATAAATAAAAAGTGTAAGGTCTTAAGAGTAATGGTTACATCACTGGCGTGAAGAGCATAACATCAAGTAGGAAGCGGATCGATACCCGCTACACTCCCAATGTTCAACTCAGCCTGTCATTCGCCAGATGGCGTTGGTAAAGTGAGCAGAAGGACGTGATGGGCGCCTTGCATAGATGCCATACAGTTAAATTCGTCTCTTGTAATAACTTGTGATAATCCGTTCCTACTAGGAATAATTGTAATCTTGCTGCCATGTGTCAGTTTGAAATGATAAACGAAGATTATTATTCCCATTTAGACACCTTTAAAACGTTGTCAAGTGAAGTTATATAAATATGGCCTGCGGTACCTCAATGGATGAAATTTTCTGTTATTTTGGTTCAATGATATGTGACCAGTCTTTGGGAATGGCCCTTGAAACCATACCTTGTTATAAAAATATTTAGACACCTTTTAATCACAGTCAACTAATGCTATATAAGTGTGGCCTACGGTAGCTGAATGGTTAATAGTTCAATATCTTCTTTAGACGCCTTTAAAATGCAGTCAAGTTATGCTATATAAATATGGCCTACGGCATCCGTATCTATCTGCAATATATTATGGCAAAAGTGTACTATTTGGACACCTTTAAAACGTTGTCACCTGATGCTATAGAATCTTAAGACGAGGAAACCGCTTTTATTACCATTTCCGACCACACCATCGTATTCGTAAGCTGCAGATATCTGATGCGCTATGGTAAAGCTAAGTGCAGGGAACCAACTTATTCACGAGCGCTGCGTCGCGTCAGAAAGGTTGTCCAGAGATGTCAAGTTAAGATTCGAGTCCGGTTGCCAGAGAGACAGGAGAGAGGACGCGTAGGAACTTCCATAGCAACACGAAAGCTGTGTTTGTGTAGGGTATAGTGGGTGTTTCTGGGTGTGTGGAACTGTGTGTGGCTGGATGTATGTGTGTGATATAGGGAGTGAATTGTGATCGTGTTATGATTTTCTTCAACTAAGGAACCGTTTTAGCGGTTTTTTGGCTGGTGTTTGGGCGGATGTTTGAACGGATGCTTGGCGAATTTTTGGGTTGATGTTTGTACGGATGTTTAGATGCATGTTTTGGCGCATCTTTGGGCCTATGTATGGGCACATGTTTGGGCTGATGTTTGTACAGATGTTTGGGCGGATGTTTGAGCTGATGTTTGGCGGATGTTTGGGCTGATGTTTGGGAGTATGTTTGTGAGGATGTTTGAGCGCATGTTTGAAGGTACTTGTGCGTCATCGTCGTTGTCATCATCGTCGTCATCATCATCGTCGTCATCATCATCGTCGTCGTCATCATCATCGTCGTCATCATCATCGTCGTCATCATCATCGTCGTCATCATCATCATCGTCATCATCATCGTCGTCATCATCATCAGTATTTATTGCAGCATTGAACGCGTTTTGACTGTTGTTATGACGTCTTTATGAGGCTAGTTGGACGCCTGACTGATGTATATATATGTGTGTTTGTTTATCTACAGAGGCGCGGAGGGGTGTCGTACCAGCGCACCGATAAGAAGGCTCTCTACGTCAGAATGCTCGGTCAGTCACAGTTTATCTATCATCCGCCGTTCACTCACTTATAATACATGTAGAAGGACTTTACACTATATGCGGGACTCGGTGGCCGATTGGTTAGAGGGCTCACTTTGTAACGTGGAGAGTACGGGTTCGATCCTCCTCGCCTGAGACGGTTTCTTTATATAATTTCCGACATAGGGCACACGATTTCACCCTCCCCGATAAAGACTCGATGACCTTTATTCCTAGAATGTTATATAAAAACATGTACTAATTAATCCATCCATAAGTAGCCATACTGTCAACTGTTATGGTTAACCTACAGCGTTCTGCCTGTTGTTTTATGAAATATAGGATATACATCTTTAGACACCTTTAAAACGCTGTCAACCGATGCTATATAAGGATGGGACACGATAGGCGATTAATTAAATGAGAGGCAAAAGTGGCTGAACCTTGTAAGACGGAGAGGATGGATTCGATCCTCCTCCTCTGAGACGGTTACTGTGTAAGGACCTGGAGCAAATCATTCACTCACAGTTGCTCAGCGTGATCGATTGATGCTTCGTCATTAGAATGTGGCGCTTAATAAATCAATAATAATCCACCTTGTGGCGAAGACTGTACAGTTAGCCAGAAAGGTTTGTATCCTTAATGAAAAGAAAGAGTTTTATTATCGTTCGGCATATTAAAAGCGGGTCGACCCAATGACAGAAGGATCTAATTCACTTTAAACAATCGACTGCTTTTATATAACTTCAGTTCATAACGTTTTAAAGGTGTCTAAATAGAGCGCTCTTTTCAGGCGGCTACTTCGTCCAACACTTATATAGTATCTGTTGAAAACGTTTTAAAGGTGTGTAAAGAGGACGCTCTTACCCATCGGCTACCCTGTCCAGTGTATTAGAGGCAGAGTAATTAAACGTTAGGAAAGAGCCTTAAATGAGATTGTAAGTGTAATTAGTAACTTCTATAGCGCCAGTGTCTAATGCATGAGGCATAAATCGACGGCGCACCAAAGCCCTAATAATCTAATCAACCTCAAAAAGTATAGTCATCTAATCCGCCCAAATCATCTAATCTAATCTAGTAAAATCTGTGCGATCCAACCTTAAAGCGTATCTAGAATGGTGTGTAGACGTTTTTCAGTGGTTTCTTGAGGCTTGTCGAAGGCTGTAGTGGAACCGTTTCTTATAGTTAATGAATCCACTTAATTTCAAGACTATATCAATGGTTTGTTTCTCTTATTATTTGATTAAGCTTTTCGTTCAATTGGCACAACTAAATTACGAGGTGGTGGTGGTGATGATAGTGGTGGTGGTGATAGTGGTCGTGATGGTGGTGGTGATAGTGGTGATAGTGGTCGTGATGGTGGTGGTGATAGTGGTGATAGTGGTCGTGATGGTGGTGGTGATAGTGGTGATAGTGGTCGTGATAGTGGTGATAGTGCTGGTGGTGATGGTGATAGTGGTGATAGTGGTGTGATAGTGTTCGTGATAGTGGTCGTGATAGTGGTGATAGTGGTCGTGATAGTGGTAGTGATAGTGGTGGTGATAGTGGTGGTGATAGTGGTGAGAGTGGTGATAGTGGTGATAGTGGTCGTGATAGTGGTCGTGATAGTGGTCATGATAGTGGTGATAGTGGTCGTGATAGTGGTCGTGATAGTGGTGCTGATAGTGGTGGTGATAGTGGAGATAGTGGTGATAGTGGTGATAGTGGTGATAGTGGTGTGATAGTGGCGGTGATAGTGGTGATAGTGGTGCTGATAGTGGTGCTGATAGTGGTGGTGATAGTGGTGCTGATAGTGGTGGTGGTAGTGATAGTGGTGGTGATAGTGGTGCTGATAGTGGTGTGATAGTGGTGGTGATAGTGGTGCTGATAGTGGTCGTGATAGTGGTCGTGATAGTGGTCATGATAGTGGTGATAGTGGTGATAGTGATGTGATAGTGGCGGTGAGAGTGGTGATAGTGGTGCTGATAGTGGTCGTGATAGTGGTGGTGATAGTGGTGAGAGTGGTGATAGTGGTGGTGGTGATAGCGGTATTGTACAGTCGTGGTGGTGATGTTGGTGGCGGTTATGCTAATGATGAGAGTAGTGACGATGGCGTTGACACTGAACTTCCATTAAACATCTTTTGCCCGATGTGAGCTCGAACCCTCCAGCTCAGCACCAGATTGCCTAACCCCTCAACCAGAATGCTTTCCACTCTTTCCAGGTGACGTGAAGGCGCAGACGAAACCGGAGCTAACGAAGGATTGCAAGAAGTCCAAGCGGAAAAACTCGCTCCAGACGGAGGCCAAACTACTCGGTAAGACCCCCTTTGTCCTCCGAAATTTCTTAGGGGTTTTAAGTTGGGGGGGTTCCATTGGAAATGGACTAAATTTTTTGTTTTAACAGTAACCCATTCTGTTGGAGTGGGTGGGGTTTGAACTCGTAAAACCACCCCTAAAGAACCCAATGTAAGTAAATAACGCACAGCACTGTACATGGCAAGCTCAATACATTCAAACAATAAAAATTTTATATATACAAATCAAGAATTGAATGTATTTGTATATCTGACCTATATATATATATATATATATATATATATATATATATATATATATATATATATATATATATATATATATATATATATCGTGGGGCGCAGTGGTGTAGGGGTATATTCGGTGCCTTGCAGCCGGAGGGTTGCGGGTTCGAATCCACCTCAAGGGGTATGTTTGGTGCCTTGCAGCCGGAGGGTTGCGGGTTCGAATCCACCTCAAGCCGCCGCGTAGGGACCCTGGGCAAGTCCTTCACTCGCAATTGCTCATGCGCTTCGGCGTGAAACTCCGATTCAGTGTCCGCGCTGTAGTCGGGAGCGCCTCTGAGTAGAAATCTTGAAGGGGCGCTATTTAAATATCTGAAATGAATGAATATATATAGACTTATATATACATGCATTATATACATGTATCTATATATAATGTGTGTGCGAGAATATAATTATGTATATAATACACTCTGTCTGTCTGTCTGTAGGTCTGGATAGTTTGTCGTCTGTGAAGAGAGGTCGGTTGTCGCAGCGCCGCCTGTCGAGTGGAAGCAGCGGCGGAAGTTGTACATCGACGACGCGAACGAAACGACGCCACCTGGCGGTCATGGCGAAAGGATGCTGCACCTACGTCTTCGATTTACAATACATGACACTCGCCATGGTAAGTACCTTCCACTTACCTTAGACTTACCTTCCACTTACTTTCGACTTACCTTTGAACTGTCCTTCGAATTACCTTTGACCTACCTCTGAACTACCTTCGACCTACCTTTGACCTACCTCTGAACTACCTTCGACCTACCTTTGACCTACCTCTGAACTACCTTCGACCTACCTTTGACCTACCTCTGAACTACCTTCGACCTACCTCTGAACTACCTCTGAACTACCTTCGACCTACCTTTGACCTACCTCTGAACTACCTTTAACTTACTTTTGACTTACCTTTGAACTACCTTCAACTTACCTTCAGCTTCCTTTGACTTGCCTCTGACTTACCTTCCATTTATCTTCAACTTACCTTTGACTCATATTTCATTGACCTTTTATTTACCTTTGACTTACCTTTGACTTAGTTCGACCCGCCCATGACCTACCTTTAACATTAAATCCATCCACCCCTCCCTCTTTCCACCCATCCATCTATCCATGCATTATGATATTATGAGTTTAGATTTGATCGAAGTGGATAAGACTTTTGTCTTCGTGTTTTCAGAAGCACCTATCTTCAGTGGATGACTGGAACTTCAATGTGTTCACACTAGACTTGCTCACCAATGGTACGTTCAGACTTACCTATCACCACACGAACCACGAATTACCTCTTTTATATATCTCCCATTGCCCTCTTTGTCATTTGGTATGTCTGTATGTCTCTCTCTGTCTTTTTGTCTGTTTGTCTGTCTGCCTGTCTCTGTGCATATCATTGTGCTGATGGTCTCTTTATTTTTAATATTTTTTTTACATTACATTGATTAAAAGTTTAATTGCAGATAACAATGATACTGATCTTGTTTTTTCATTTCTGAGGGATCATGTCTTCTACACAGAAAACTAATACATCTTATTATTATTAGTGATGATATGACCTTGAATATTAATGTTAATAATATTAATATTAATGCTGTTGATATTCATAATTAGGCCTATTACTATCAGTTTTTATATCAGTTTTTCATTTCATCCCAGACACATTCGTTCATACGGCCTATTTTTATATAACTGTTTCACATAATTTTGCAGGCCATAGGCTATATCATATGTTAAATTGGCCATTAACACTTCTGGCACAGGCTGTACTCTATTTCACATGTTAACTAACATGTGTGTTGCAGGCCGAAGCCTATTTTACATGTTAATTTAACCTTTTAACATGTGTTTTGCGGGCCGTGGTCTATTTTACATATTAATTTAACCTTTTAACATGTGTGTTGCAGGCCGTAGCCTATTTTACATGTTAATTTAACCTTTTAAATTAACATGTGTTTTGCGGGCCGTGTTCTATTTCACATGTTAGTTTAGCTGTTTAACATGTGTCTATTTCAGGCCGTAGCCTATTTCACATGACTCTTCAACTCTTCTACAAATGTGGATTTATCGAAGTCTTTCAACTCGACATTGTTCGACTCATGAGGTGTCTCGGTAAGATCTTTAGGAGCATTGGATCTCTAGATTATTAGATTGTTGGATCTTTGGATCATTAGATCATATGATGACCATGATCACCATGCATCAACATCATCATCATCGGCATCATCATTATCGGCATCATCATTATCAGTAATCATCCATCGTTGTCGTCATCATCATCAACTGGACAATGGAAATTCAATTACAAATGATTCAGGTAATGATTTATTTGTGATTGATTGATTGATTTGATTGATTGATTGATTGATGGATTGATTGACTGACTGACTGACTGATTGATTGATTGATTGATTGATTGATTGATTGATTTACTGACTGACTGACTGACTGACTGACTGACTGATTGATTGAGTTTGTGATTGTCCTTTCAGCCCTCGTTGAGTCTGGCTACTACTTCTCCAATCCATACCACAATTCCGTTCACGCGGCCGATGTCGTTCAAGCTATGTATTGCAACCTACAGGAGCCACAGGTCACTTCAGTTACTTTACCATACCAAACCACTGAGACAATAAACAACAAAGGTCGTAATAGTTGTTATTAACTTCTATTGCGCCGGTTTCTTGTGTATAGGGCATAAACCGATTGCGCTCCAAAATGAAGCCGTAATCAGGTCAATATCCAGAAGATCAGTCCGTAAGACAGTGAGGCAGCCTGTGGTGGATAAGGAATTTGAAAGAGTTAAGTTTTATGCTGAGAACGAAATTATGTAAGCAGAACGGACAGATACAGGGAGAGAGATATTGAGCAGAACGGACAGAAACAGAGAGAGGGATATTGAGCAGAACGGACAAACACAGGGAGAGATATTGAGCAGAACGGACAGATACAGAGAGAGAGATATTGAGCAGAACGGACAAACACAGGGAGAGAGATATTGAGCAGAACGGACGGACAGAACGGACAGGAGAGAGAGATATTGAGCAGAACGGACAGATACAGGATTCATTGAGCAGAACGGACAGAACACAGGGAGAGATATTGAGCAAGAACGGAGAGAGATATTGAGCAGAACGGACAGATACAGAGAGAGAGATATTGAGCAGAACGGACAGATACAGGGAGAGAGATATTGGATATTGAGCAGAACGGACAAACACAGGGAGAGAGATATTGAGCAGAACGGACAGAAACAGAGAGAGGGATATTAGAGAGATATTGAGCAGTGACAGAAACAGAGGTGAGGAACGGTAGTGGAGAGATATTGAGCAGAACGGTGGTCAGAGGAGGGTGAGCAGAACGGGTGGAGAGAGATATTGAGCAGTGGTGGTGGTGAGCAGGTGGGTACAGGGAGGTCGGGATACAGGGAGAGGATATTGGTGAGATATTGAGCAGAACAAAAGAGGAAGAGTGGAGGCGGTGGTGGTGGTAGTGGTGGTGGTGGTGGTGGTGGTGGTGGTGGGCGGCAGTGGTAGAGGTAGTGGTGGTGGTGGGTGGTAGAATGGTGGTTGGTGGTGGCGGCGGTGTAGAGGTGGTGGTGGTGGTCGTGGTAGAGGTGGTGGTGGTGGTCGTGGTGATGGTCGTGGTAAAGTAGCGTTATAGTTTAGTGTTAATCTTATGGTTAATGGATGCTTATAGTATTTGATGTGATTGTAATCTCCATTGTGTAAATGAATTTCTGTGTTTTTTTTCAGATCTCCCAGCATCTTCGGCCGATCGAGAAGATGGCAGCCATTGTGGCCGCAGCCAGCCATGACCTTGATCATCCAGGGGTCAACCAGGCGTTTCTCATCGCAACCTCCAATCCTCTAGCCTCCCTTTATAATGTAAGGCGATAGAAAAAGCGCAGTCAATTGCACACCTCTTTTAAGTTGTGTATTGGCGCTATAAGTAAATACGGGAAAGCCTTGTTTATATCTAACACGTAATTGAAAGGCTCGCGCTATATTATGCCATATGAACGTGGCAACTGTTCGGAATAATCTATGTTAACGTCGTATAATAATATACGCATGGATCATTATAATTGTAATTGTAATTGTAATCGAACATTTATATAGCGCCGCTCAAAAATCAGCAGCGCTCTCGACCTGCATCAGTGCCTGCATCAGGGAACAAGAAAGTCTTAAGACGTCTACGGAACTGGGAAGGACAGAGGGCTAGTAAGTAGTAACTCAAGGCGAAGAGACTGGGGAAGAGAGCTGATGGGCCAACACGGGCAAAGCACCTAGAGTGGGCCGTAGCAGAGCGCATGCGCGGAAAAACCATAGGGCCACGGGTCGAAGATCGCAAAGAGGCCCTTGCAGGTAAGGAGGAGACAGAGGTGCAAAAAGACCTCAGGTAGGATGGGGCCACCCGAACTAGGCAGTTAGGCATGAGGGAAAGGATTTTGATGTTTACCCGCTTTTGGATAGGGAGCCAGTAGTAGAGCTGGTAGTGCCAGTCCCAAGCCTGGAGAAAGGAGGAGGGCGACGCTAATCATCTTTGTTATGCCACATCGTCTTTAATCAGCAACTAACCAAATTAATCGTGTGCGTTAAATCGCCCTTGAAAACTCGAGAAGGGGGGTCGTCGGTGACTTATGTGACCTTAACATGTCCTGGTATCGTTCACGAATCCCATGGTTCACGGTCTTGCCCTTGGTGGCCAGATCCGAGGAAACCTCGACAACGTATCATGGAACAGAAAAATGTAACGCGTGGATCTCATTACACACCTTTTAAACGTCGTTAACCTCTGCTATATAAAAGCCAGTTGCGTTAATTTTGCAGATTGATCCATTACAGTTATGGGTAGTGTCAAAGGCTCTGGTGGCCGTAAGATGTCACGCCTAATGGTAATGCAATGCGCTTCGCCATTATTCGTAGTGCAACTCTGCCAGGTAGTTCCAGTCCCAAGCCTGCATAAAGAAGGAGGGACCCGGTAGCCGAAGAGGTTCATCGTTAAACACTGGAACAATGTTTGCTCCGTATACACATCTTTAAAACGCCTTCTTCCCTAGCTATTGCTCGTATTCTGGCAGTGCCAGTCCTTAGACAGGAGAACGGAGGAGGGCGACTTTAATCATCTTTTGATGTTACAGCGTCGTTAAACAGCAATTAACCATAATCACTGATTATGTTATGGGCATTTTTGTGGGTGCCTCATCGTTATACGAACGGTGTGAACTGTTCAAAAATAATTTTTTAAGACGAGAACAGTATTTTAAAACTCTGGATCCTGTAGTTCTTTACATATCCTGGGTCTAAGCCTTGAAAAGCCATCGTGGCCGCAGCCAGCCGTGACCTTTAGGATCCCTCTTCTTAGAAAAGTAATCTGGAATCCCTTTACAATGTGAGGCGATATAAAAGGTTCAGTGTCTTAGACACCTCTTTTAACTGTAACATGTGGCCTATTAGTATAAGTAGAACTGGCGTGGTAATGATTACATTGCACAACATGGTTGTATAATGCCAAAGAAACGGTGAGAAATGTTCGGAATAACTTCTGTCGACATGCACGGCCTTTGTTGCCATGAGATGCTAAACTTCGGATCCATCCATTCCTTAAGCTAGCCCTGCATGGGGTAGCCATGGGTATGAAGTGTTACCGATTACATTTTCCTTATCCTCGGCATATGAGAGCAAGTAGCCAGTTTTCTCCCTCGCCGTCTCATCTTCCCCCCGACAGTGTACGGTCAGTATATTCAGTTGGCTAGGGGCGCAGATTGATTGGAACCTCGAATAAAATTTCTGCCCTGGTGGGGATTTGAACTCCGATCGTGGTCTATAGTCCAGCACGTTTACCACTAGACCAACGCGCAACCCACGAGGCTGTAGATTGGTAAGAGACCCACTAAGACCGTGGCTGCCACACATAGCCTGTTTCAGGTTTCCTCCATCAGATGTCCCCTACTCTGTCTAAGGCTGGAGCTGAAAACCAAGCGTGGCATTTACTGTGCATGCTAGCGTTGTATCAACAGCGCCAAGCTACCATGTAGTTCCTGTTTAACGCATCTACCTGTTTGAAAAGGACAGAATAATAATTTTGAGGCGGTTGCTGAATATATCGTATCGGTTGAACATACTTTAAAGGTGTGTAAGACTCCTTTTAAAGGTGAAGTTTGTCATGATACAGGTGGGTGCGATAAGGTTATGGAAGTATTTGAAAATGGGAGTTAAGCTTTAAAAGAGTGTTTTATATTTTGTAGAATATTTCTGTGCTCGAGAATCACCACTGGCGAGCGATGATTGGGATTCTACGCGAATCTCGCGTATTTGAACACCTCGACCGAAACACTTGGTAAGTTACGCAGCACACCTTAATTTCCCAGTTTCATCTCGATTTAAATTCTCACGCATAAAAGGGACATAAATATGTTAGGACAAGTGAAATGCCTGTATATCTGTTAGTGGAACAATTCAATAGCCTTTTGGTATCTGATTCACATCACCGACTCCGCTACTGCTCGTACTCTGGCAGTGCCAGTCCCAAGCCTGGAGAAAGGAGGAGGGCGACGCTAATCATCTTTGCTATGGCACAGTGTCGTTAAACAGCAACTACCCAGCTGTATTGTAATGAGCTGTATTATACCATACGAACAGTGAAATAGTTTGAAATAATTACACACCTCTTTTAACAGTAATATTCGCCCTATAACAAAAAGCAGAACAGCGGGCGTGCATTAATTTAATCTCATGTAAGTAAAACTGTTGAGTTTGCATTAATTAAATTAATTGCATTAATTTAATCTCATGTAAGTGAAACTGTTGATGTCACTGATGTTAACGCTCAACAAAATGTTACTAAGGTTAACTCAACTAAACCTGTAACACAATCTCATGTAAGTGAAACTGTTGATGTCACTGATGTTAACACTCAACAGAATGTTACTAAGGTTAACTCAGCTAAGCATGTAATACAATCTCATGTAAATAAAACTGTTGATGTCACTGATGTAAATAATGTAAACTTGGCTAGGCCTGTAACACAATCTCAGGCTAAGCATGTAACACAATCTCATGTAAGTAAAACTGTTGATGTCACTGATGTTAACGCTCAACAAAATGTTACTAAGGTTAACCCAACTAAACATGTAACACAATCTCATGTAAGTAAAACTGTTGATGTCACTGATGTTAACGCTCAACAAAATATTACTAAGGTTAACTCAACTAAACCTGTAACACAATCTCATGTCAGTAAAACTGTTGATGTCACTGCTGTTAACGCTAAACCTGTAACACAATCTCATGTAAGTGAAACTGTTGATGTTAATGCTCAACAGAATGTTACTAAGGTTAACTCAACTAAACCTGTATTAGTTGGAAATTCAGACGTATCACAGTCAAATGAGGCAAATACAAGAAAAATGTATCATTGTGAAGTAAAGCAATCATTTGCACAAGCTAGCATAGTTCATGATGTAACAAATCGGAAAAATGTTACTGTAAAACATAATCAATCTCGCCCTACGATGACAGATCAACAACGAGAAATAAACTCCAGAACAGTTTTTGTAGCTGGTGAGCGAGATCAATTGATTAAGCTTTACAAACATAAACCTCGTCTTCTAAATAAGGAGATAATTGAACAGGCTGGTGGTCAAATTGATAAAGTTTATCTTACCAAAAATGGTACCCTTAGAATAATAGCATGCACTAATGCACAAAAAGATAAACTAATGAAATTGAACCATCTTGATAATAAACCAGTCAAAGTAAGCCTACCATATAATTTAACTAGAGTGAAACCTAATTCAAGCAAATCAGTGCCACCAAATCAGCAGAAAGTTAATTACTTGGTTAAAGGAGTTATTTATGGATTGCTGGAAGACCAACACAATTTAAATGAAATAGCTAAAGATATCGGTGCTTCTCAAATGTATGCGTTAGGGAACTATGAAACGAGCAATGCTACAGTGGTAGCTTTTAATAAAGACACCATTCTTCCATCAACGATTGAATTTGACAATCGAAAATTCAAAGTTCATTTGTTTATTCCCAAACCAAAACGCTGTGATAAATGTCAGAAATTTGGACATTTGACATTCCAATGTTCAAAAGAGACCATTTGTAGCTATTGCAGTGGTCGTCATGAATTTAAAGAATGTAACTCAATTACTCAGAAATGTGCTAATTGTGGACAGGCTCATAGCGCTGCGTTTAGAGGATGTCCTCAATATATCGAACTGCAAAAAGCATTAAAGATAAGAGCAGAAGAAAATATAACACTAAATGAAGCCATTCAAAAGGTTAAAATAAATCAGCAATTTGACAAAATGCATAAAGATCTTATTGTAAATTTAAATCAAGGAACTAACTGCCCTACAGTTAATAATGTAAACATTCAAACTTATGCTGATAAACTGAAATCCAGTAATGTTAATCAGTTATGGCCCTCCCTTGCATCATCATCAACAGTGCAAATCAGACATAATGATCATTTAGAATCAGAAATCGCAATGGAAGACTCCC
Organism: Aporrectodea caliginosa; assembly: GCA_020284085.1. NCBI lineage: Eukaryota > Metazoa > Annelida > Clitellata > Crassiclitellata > Lumbricidae > Aporrectodea > Aporrectodea caliginosa. The sequence goes on from JACEVL010000014.1 coordinate 657,250, forward strand.
ATACATCGTCATCAACTGTAAAACTCAAACATAACGATCATTTAGAACCAGAAATCCCAATGGAAGACTCCACTTCACAAAATGTAATTGAAGCTTTCCTGAATTTTAATGATAAGAAATACTATGCAAGTAACAAGAATAATGTGGACAATAATGATCCAATTATTTCTAGAAATAAGAGATTTGTACTTGGCATTTTAGCAACAATAGATAATTGTAAAACAAAAGAACAGGCTAAAATGATCATTTGCCAAGCTGCTTCACAACTTATGTTTGAAAATGAGGTCCAATTCAATTGTAATTGTTAGGTATGCTTCACTCAAATAATAAATATAAATAATCATGACCTTTTTCTAAATGGCACTTACAGTCCTTCAGTGGAATGCCAATGGTTTAAGGGGTCATAAGGACCAACTAAAGAATTTCTTAGTTAATGTGCCCAGTCCGCCGGATGTGGTGTGCATAGAGGAAACCCTTTTAAAACCTAAAAGAAATCCACCAAAAATAGATGGTTATAATGTGGTCCGTAAAGACTGTACAACTAATACAAAGGGTGGCCTTGTCATTTATATAAAAGTAGGAATAAATTTCACTTTACTAGATATAGAAGATAATCCGAATATTGAAATTCAAGGAATTGAAATTAAAACCAGTAATGGTCACTTAAAAATTTTTAATACATATATATCACCTTCACATCAATTGGTTAAGGAGGAAATTGAACATCTTTTCATAAATAAAAGAACAATTATAGTAGGTGATTTGAATGCGCATAATAAACTTTGGGGATGCTCATATACGAAAATAAGAGGAAGATTATTAGAAGAAATATTAGCTGAAAAGAATATGGTTGTCCTTAATACAGGGCAGGCCACTTATATTACTTCTAACATGCTAAATAATAACTCAGTTATAGATCTAAGTATATGCTCACAAGATGTAGCATTAAATACTAGACATACTGTTACTAAGTATAATATGGGATCTGACCATTTTGCATCCATTACTTTTGTTAACGAGGAAAGCATAATAGAAAATAACTTAAGTATGCAATTATGGAAATTAAATAAAGCTAATTGGAAAAATTATAAAGATTCTAGCAATTTAACATTAACTAATGAAGTCCTAATGAAAACAAATATAGATGATAAATATAATGATATATTAGAATGCATAAATACCTTAGCTAATCAATCAATACCTCTTAAAAAACAAAATCTAAGAAAGAATGAAAAGCGTAAGAAATTTAAACCTCTACCATATTGGAATGATAAATGTAATGAAGCTGTGTATAAAAGAAATCAATGTAGAAACAAAATGAAAAAAACCAAAGAACTTAATGATTATATGGAATACAAAAAGCAAGAAGCTATAGTTAGAAGAACCCTTAAGGTAGAAGCAAAATCTAGTTGGCAGGATTATTGCTCTACGCTTACTAATCAAACGAAGTTAGGATCAGTATGGAGCATGGCTAGAAAAATGAATGGAGTAGCAGCTTACGCATCAATTCCTACTCTTAATGATAATGGATTATTAGCTGAGTCAAACATAGATAAAGCAAATATACTAGCTCATACTTACGAAAAAACTAGTAACTCTCAAAATTATAATAAAAACTTCTTAAATTATATTACAAGTAATAACATAGATAATAGCCATATTAATAATGAAAATAATCGTAATGAAGAAGTAGAATTAATGAACAAAATTTTTAATCTGAATGAACTAAAACAAGCAATCAAATCGGCAAAAAATAATAAATCACCGGGGGATGATAGGATACCATACGAATTACTGAAACACTTACATAAAAATGCACTAAAAACTCTATTGAGTTTTTATAATGAAGTATGGATTGAGGGAAATATACCAAGTGATTGGAATCATGCCATTATATTGCCTTTACTTAAACCAAATAAGGATGCAACAAAACCAGAATCCTATCGACCAATTTCATTAACAGCGACTTTATGCAAAGTAATGGAGAAAATGGTTGCGAACCGTCTCCAGTGGTATTTAGAAAAAAATGCTATATTTACAAAAAATCAATCTGGATTTCGTAAGTATAAAAGCACAATCGATCAAATTCTTAAACTGCAGGATACAATACTTAAAAAGCTAAAAAATAAGGAACAAGTGTTGGCAGTTTTCATTGATTTTGAACGTGCTTATGACATGTTACATGTACCTACACTTTTACAAAAACTAAAAAAATTAGGAATAGTGGGAAACGTAGCAAATTGGGTCAAAAGTTTTTTATTTAACAGAACATTTCAAGTAAAGGTTGGAACTGAATTATCCGATAAACTAGTACAACAAAATGGGACTCCGCAAGGTTCAGTAATTTCTCCCCTATTGTTCCTAATAATGATTAATGATATTCCATCAGGCCCAGAAGGTGTTAATATGTCACTCTTTGCAGATGATAGTGCAGTTTACATAGGACATAGAAAAACTAAAACTTTAATTAAAAAAATCCAACAATCAATTGATGAAATAAATAACTGGTGTAATAAAAATGGGTTTAAAATATCAATAGCTAAAACTGTAGGAGTTCTATTTACTAATAAAAATCAATTACCAATAATAAACATTAAAATTGATCAAGAATTGATAAAAATGGAAAATAAAGCTAAATTTCTAGGAATGATATTTGATAAGAAATTAAGTTGGAAGCCCCACATAGAATATATAATAGAAAAATGCAAAAAAAGATTGAATCTCATGAGAGCGGTTTCAGGTTATTACTGGGGAGCTTCTAAAAAATCTTTATTAGCAATATATAAAGCATTAATACGTTCAATATTAGATTATGGAGATGTGGCCTATTCTTCGGCTAGTCAATCGCTGTTAAATAAATTATGTACAATTCAAACTGAAGCCCTAAGATTATGTTGTGGAGCCCCAAAGAACACAGCAGCTTTAACACTACAAAACGAATGTGGGGAATTCCCCCTCCATATGAGAAGACTGTATAATTCCAATAAAATGGGAATTAAAATATTAGGAAATAAAGATCATCCATGTCAAATGAATTTCCAACCACATTGGACAGATGTCAGTAAAACACCACAAAACAAGAATCATTCTATACACTACAGAACAAATGAATTCATATCATCTCTTGATACATCTTTTATTGGACCCTGTTTTCCCCAAATTCCCCCTTGGACTAATAACAAAATAGATATAGATATCAGTCTCAAAAAGCAGATTAGCAAAAAAAGAGATAACCCTGAACTTCTGAAATTAGTTGCACTTCAAATGATATCAGGATATAAACTAGAAACACTTATTTACACGGATGGGTCAAAGGCAGACGAAGTTGTTACTGCAGCTTTTACAATTCCAAGTATAGATTTAGATAGAAAGTTTAGATTATGTAATGGATCCAGCATCTATGCAGCAGAGTTAACTGCAATAAAAGAAGCAGTAACATGGATACTAAACACTGAGAATAATAAGAACTGCCAATATGTAATATTATCCGACTCACTAAGTGTACTTACTTCTATTAAGAAAAATAAATCTGATTCACGACCCAATTTATTTAACGAACTGATGATGCAATTGAATAGATTGGAACCTAATCAAATAAAAATGGCATGGATTCCAAGCCATGTAGACATAAGTGGTAATGAAAGAGCAGATAAATTAGCAAAGGAAGCACTCAATTTAGATAATATTAATTCCACAAAATACTTAGAATCACAAGAGATGAATACTTTTATTAAAGACTATATAATAAATAAATGGCAAATAGAGTATAACGTTGAAAAGCAAGGGAACTTCTATAAAACCATATGCCCACTTGTTTCTACTAATATAAAATTTTCTGATCCATATAGGCATAAAGAAGTACAAATTAGTAGATTGAGACTTGGTGTTGCCATTACTAATAAAAAACTATTTCAAATGAAAAAGCACCCTAATGGGTTATGTGATACATGTGAGGTTACGGAAAGTATAGAACATATTCTATTGGAGTGTAAAAAGGAAAATATTTCAAATATTCTAAAAGATAAATGTAATAGTTATAAATCAGAATTTAATTTAAAATCTCTGCTTGATGTGGGATGTTTGCAGAGTGCAGTATATAATCTTGTTAAAATCATTAATAAAGGAAAAATACTATAATTATTGTCATAAATATTAGTATCAGATCAAATCTATTACAAACATATAGTTGAACACATTCCTTATGATTAAAATACCAATAAACACAAAATATGTGTGATTAATGGTCATTTCATTATTTCATTGCATTTTCTAATGATATTACATTGTTTCATAGGAAAATGTTTAATGAAATGTTTAATTAAGTATTCTGTCATGTAAATAATTGTTAACATGCATTCTTGTAAATAGATGTATGTTAAAATAAAATGTGTATATAATACATGTATATATATTACACATCTGTGCTGAATTTCTGTTTGCAAATAGCATTACATGTTATTTTAGAAAACTTAAAGAAGTACTGTTAATAACTTTGTAAACATATTTGAAAAGAGCTAAAATAGCCAAAAAAAGAGCTGATATAGCCAAAAAAAGAGCTGATATAGCCAAAAAAGAGCTGAAATAGCCACCAAAAAAAGAAACAAAAGGAGAAAAAAAAAAAAAAAGGAAAAAAAAGATGTTAAAAAAGAATTACAATAAAAAGAGCCAATGGGCCAAACATAACGGAGATACAATACTTTAATATGTATCAAATCAAATAATATGTATCTATCAAATATTGTTAATATTGTTAATAAGATTGAGGAGAAAACAGTTATTAACATTATACGGAAATGAACTTAATCCGTCAGAAACTTTAAATACGTCTACATCTTATCAGAAACGGAATCAAAGCCAAGAAAAGAAAAAGAAAACTGTTGATAGAAATTATATGAAAATGAACTTAAATCGTCAGAAACTTTAAATACGTCAGCATCTTATCAGAAACGGAATCAAAGACGAGAAAGGAGAAAGAACATTTGTGAGAACATTACAAGAAAATGAACGGAAATACATCAACAACTTTAAAGACGTCAATACATGTCGTTAAATATTGGATTATGTATGTATGGGCGTGCATTATAAGAAACCTTTAAAGACGTCAATCAGCTGTTGAAAAAAATTTTTGTAGCCACAAGATGTCATTAAAGGATGTCGTATCAATAATTATAGTCTGGATTATGTATGGACGAGGACGAGGAAAAAAGGAGAGGATGAACGAGAGGCAGCCAAATACATTTTCTTAGTGTTACATTCTTCATATTTGATTTGTTTTCAACGTGTAGGAACGAGATCCTGACTCTGACGCAGGCAATGATCCTTGCCACAGACATCACCCGTCAACAGGAGATCCTCGGATCGTTCCGGGTAAGTCCGAGAACTAGGTCATGCCGCCTTTCAAGGTAGGGTCACGATAACCGGAATACAGTACGAATTTTCTTAGAACTGGTGGTGGTTTTTCTGTTTAGCGACTATAGTTGTGTGGTAACAAAGACCATTATCGTCGCCCTCCTCCTTTATCCAGGCTTGGGACTGGCACTGACAGAGTATGATCAGTGACGGAGTTTTCTTAGAACTATTTTAGCATAACTACATGTACCTGCATCACAGAATCACTGACAATGACGTTGTATACGAAAATATATAGAGTCGGTTGAATGCGCTTTTAAGGTGTCTAAGATAGCAATTAATTATCTGCTGTGATTGACGGAGGTTATTATTATGTAGGTAGGTTATTTCTGTTCCAACGACTCTGTGTCTTATTGACGATGATTAGCGTCACCCTCCTTTTGTATGCACTCTTTGGACTGGCACTACCATAATATAATGACTGCGGGAAGAAATGGATAGTGAACCTATGTAAGAATGTAAATGTAGGCTGGTTGTAGTATATTCCGGTGTATAACGACCGAAACAGTTGGCGTCACCCTCCTCCTTTTTTTAGGCTTTGGACTGGCACTGTTGGCATCGTGTGGTAGTGGCGGATTTAATAGACTATTACTGAGACAGAAGTAATGATATAACCTAATGAAGACCACTTTTAACAGGTATATAACTAGTACCTATGGTAATTCGTTTGTTCTGCTATTTGTTCTGACTTGACCGAGTTTTATGTAGCTCTTCCTAGGATTTTCTTTCGCGCCTCTGACTGCTTTTCCCCCCATAGCTATCGATGTTTGATAATTAATGTGACTGCTAATTTAACATTTTGTTGTCTGCTACCTTATTCGAGTAGCTACGTTTTCTGACAGCTACTTGTTGCCTAATAGCTAAAGATTTACAACAGCTACTTATTCCTAATAGCTATTGTTTTGCAACAGCTAGTTTTACCTAACAGCTACTATTTTTCAACATCTACTTTTCCTACCAGCAACTTTTTTACCAATGGCTCCTTTTTCAACATCTACTTTTACCAATAGCTACTTTTCCAAACAGCTAGTGTTTTCCAACAGCTTAATTTCCCAATGGCCAATGTTTTTCTAACAGCTACTGTTACCTTTTTCTCTTGTAGGACCACCTCCAGAAAGGCAGTCTCGATCTACAGTCCAAGGAAGCCCACCGGAGCTTCGTTCTCCAGGTAGTTTAACCTTTCATGGTATTACCACCAGTGAAGAGGCCAATGATTGTGTATAATACTATAATTATAAGGGTGCTATAGAAGTCGAAAAGTTAGATCAAGCGTTTTTTCGTAGTCGTTGGTATGACTATGCGTCACTTTAAGGCATCGACGTATATTAGGTGGACACAACATAAGAGATTCAAGTTGAAGCCTAGCCGTTTGCCATGCGTGACGTCATGACAGGCACGTAAACGGCTAGCGATATTATAATCTTATCATCGACGTTTATTGGATGCGCTATTTATATGAGGTCGTTGATTGGATGGACACAGAATCTACTATGTTAATGAGCTCTGCCTGACGTCATGCATGGCAGAAAGTTCAGTATATGCGCAGGCTTCACTTCACAGTACAACTTTAGCTGTGCTATGCTGTGTCCATCCAATATACGGTACGTCGATGCATAAAGGCCAGTTTAGCGATTTATTTGCGAACTGTGATGATGGATTGGTTGGTGGATAGAGAGTTTAGCGAAATCTTATGACAACAAAGGCCGTTGACGTCAACAGAAATTGTTTTTTGCTTAATACAGCCACGTTTCTAGGTCAGGTCACAATACCCGGAATTCAGTATGAATATTCTTAGAGCCATTTTAAATATATTAAAGGTACTAAGTGCAGCGACAACGATAATGGGAGCAGCCTCAACAACAAAATTTAGCGGTTTAGAACTTAGAAGAATACATAATGTCGTTTGATACGTATTTAAGGTGTCTAAAAACTGAAATTTTGAAGATTTTTCGACTGTTTGAATCCTGTTTGCGCCACATTATTATTATTATTATTATTATTATTATTATTATTATTATTATTATTATTTTTTATATTATTATTATTATTATTATTATTACTATTATTACTATTATTATTACTATTATTCTTCCTCCTCCACTTCCTCCTCCGCTTCCTGCTTCTCCTCGTCCTCGTCCTCCACCTTCTCCCCTCCTCGTCCTCCACCTTCCTCCTTCCACTCCTCCTCCTCCTCCTCCTCCTTCTCACTTCCTCCTCCTCCACTCTCCTCCTCCTCCTCCTCCTCCTCTTCCTCCTCCTCCTCCTCCTCCTCCTCCTCTCCTCCTCCTCCTCCTCCTCCTCCTCCTCCTCCTCTCCTCCTCCTCCTCCTCCTCCTCCTCCTCCTCCTCCCTCCTCCTCCTCCTCCTCCTTATTACCCGTAACAATCACAGGCCCACGCACGATGGTTCTCTATTTACTTACCTATGTTGGTTATGATGTTACTTTGAGTGGCGTGCAGTCGATGATGCATAATACGCTCTCGTGTAAAGTGTGCAAATAAAACCTACGACGATATTATGCATGCTGATCACAGTTAGCTGTAGATATCTATGGTACGTTTGAAGTAGTCTACGTAGGTACGGGGATACTTAATTTTTCGGTCGCCAAATCTACTTATAACCGCCTACGATAAAACTCCTCTCCAAAAGTCTACTCGCGAGACTTTTATTGGCTGTATTGCAGAGGGTCTTTAGTGCAAGAGTCCTTGACCTGTGGAGTCGTTTAGATGATAGTACTGTTTGAGTGGACACTATTAAAGCTGGGAAGTAGAATTGGCTATTAAACTATGCCGCTGCCGTTTTTCGAGTGGTGCCAGTCCCGAGCCTGGTGAAAGGAGGAGGGCGACGCTAATCATCCGTGTTATGAGGCAGCGTCGTTAAAAAGACACCGCCGGGTATTAAAGTGCAATCCAGGTTAACTTGCGGTGTTTCAAACAGAACTTACTTTTTACATTATTATTATTATTGTTCTTTTATTATTGTTATTATTTTTATTATTATTATTATAACAACTATATTTATTCTCTCCATCAATCAACATCAATACTGAAGGCTACAATAGACAATGATGCAGTAGCTGTCTAAAATGAGCGTCATAATTGCCGTTATTATTATTGTTATTATTATTATTATTATTATTATTATTATTATTATTATTATTATTATTATTATTATTATTATTATTATTATTATTATCCCTGAAGTATAAAAGATCCACCTGGAGTAAATGTAAATGTTCTGTCGTTAGACACCTTTGAAAGGAGTTCGGCTAACGCTATATAATTGTAAATTCTAATTCACAATTAAATGAATGGAGAAGGTTGCGATTTCTATTATCATCAACTCTGTACAGAGTTGCAAAAAAAAACTTTTTCAAAATGAAAAGTTTTTGGGTATTTTGTTATTTTATGGTTTTGGTTTTTTTTTATGTTTTTGTTTTGTTTCAAAGATTTTCCTATTTCGGATCATAAAACTCATAAAATGGCATAATACCGTTCAAATTTAATCAGAGGCATATAAATGAAATTAACTAGAACAGTAGAACCGTAGAATGTCATAAAACGAAGTTAACAAAGTCCATGCAACAATGGCCAAGAGAGTTTAAGAGACGCCATTTTTGGCATTTATAATTTCTAAATTTGTAAAAGAAAAAAACATTTGCAGTTTTTTGTTTTTTTTAAACCAAAACAAACAAAATAAAATAAAAAACCAAGTCTTTAACAGCCCTGACTCTGTATAATGTTTGAATGTATTTCTATTATAATGTTTGATTTTATTGATTGACAACTTCATGAAAATTCAAAAGTAGAATTAGAACTTCATATCGTCGTCATTATCATCATAGTCATCATCATCATCGTCGTCGTCGTCGTTACTATTGTTGTTGGGGTTTTACTGGATGGCTTGGTTGTGTTTCTAGATAACCCTGAAGTGTGCTGACATCTGCAATCCTTGCCGACCTTGGTTGCTAAGCAAACGATGGAGTGAAATGATCTGCGAGGAATTCTTTAGACAGGGTCAGTTCACTTTTTCATTGTAGGCCTATTTATCTATAAACTGCGTTTTATGGTGGACATAATTATTCGAACGGTGGGATTTGCCAAAAAATTCCAAAGACATCAACGTACTTTGATGCTATAAGATGTCTTTAATTTAAACTCAGGATTGAGAAGAAAGCAGTTCCTTACACACCTCTTTTAAGTGTTGGTTTCCCTTTAAGTATCAGTACAAGCGCAGTCCTTCCACACCTCTTTTAAGTCCTACTTTTGCCCTTTAAGTTTATGTCAAACTGCAGTTTTATTAATTACTTCGATGTGGTGGTCATCGAGAGGTTAACATTGGCGGTACCGTAACTGTAGTAGTGTCACCAATCCCAAGCGTGGTGAAAGGAGGAGGGCGACGCTAACCATCAGTGGTCGACATTCCTGCGCGTTGACCAGTAGAGACACTTGATGTGTAACGCGTACGATAGCGCGTTGGATAACATCTGGCGTAGAGAGCGAGAGGTACCGAGTTCGAGCCCCGTAAGGCGGATATGCTTTGTAGGCTGCTATTAGCGCCGTGTATTGCAGGCTGTCTGTTCTGTTTAGTTAACTAGTTAAGATTGTTTCAATTGCATAACATGTAAATGTACAGCGCAGTGCGTTTGTCAGGCGCTTAATTAAAGAAAAGATATTATTTATTATTTATTATTATTATTTTACTAGCTTTAATATTAATAACGAGATTATTAGCCTACTATTACGAATGCAGTTATTAGTTAATTATTCATTTATGCTAATTGTGTTTTGCTGTTGCCAGGTGACTGCGAACGTAAATTGAACTTACCTGTGGCGCCATTCTGTGATCGTTTCAAGTCGTCTGTCGCCACAATTCAAACAGGTGTCTCATTGTCTTTGGGCCTTTCAAGTGCCTTCTATTGTATTGTCTTCTATTGTATTCGTCCGCTTGTCTCTATCAGAGAGATCAGACTGCTCAAGGGCTGAACAGGCTTGAAAGTCTCAAGGAAATAGAGTTGAAGTAATTGCCTACAGATGCCACTTGAGCTCAAACAGGTGGTTCAAGTGGTATTGTGTGGTGCTGAATATTATTGCATTGCTTAGCATTGTATTTGCATAGTATAGTATTATATTGCATTTGATTGCATAGTGTAGTATTGCATTGAATAGTGTAGTATTGGATATTATTGTAGAGCTTTGGTATTGTATTGCATGGTATGTTACTGTATAGCGTTTTACTTAGTATGACATTGCATTGTATAGTATTCATTGCATGCTATGGTATTGTGTGGCGTAGTAAGCCATTACATAGTGTCATGCATAGTATTGTTTTATACACTATCGTAATCGTAATCAAGCATTTATATAGCGCCACTCAAAAGCAGAGGCGCTCCCGACCCGGGCCAGTCTCTTCGCTGGTAAAGAGAGGCTATACTATGTTATTGTATTGCAGAGTATGGTGTTTTATAGTGCTGATGATGATGAGTTCTCTGCCCGAAGGTCACCTGTATGACCTCAAGGCAGGTCCATTGGCTTTTACGCCACCTGGGGATGAGATGAGTGAGGTGGTTTCCCGTTGCCTTCCTCACAGACAATTGTGGGCGAGCAACTTGTCCAAGGTCGCTTCGCAGTGGCTTGAGGTAGATTCGAACCTGCGACCCTCCTGCTACAAGGCACAGAACATACCGCTACACCACCACGTCCCAATTATTGTATTGCATACTATGGTATTGTATTGTATAGTGTTGTATTGCATGTCAGAGTATGATCCTGTATTGTATAGTATCGTCACTCCGCCACTGCTCGCACTTTGGCAGTGCCAGTCCCAAGCCTGGATGAAGGAGGAGGGCGACGCTAATGATCTTTGTTATCACACAGTGTCGTTAAACTGAAACTACTACTATTACAGCGACCCTCCGATTACAAGGCACAGAACATACCGTGTCTCATTTGTATATATAGTATGGTATTGTGTTGTACTGCATGCTATAGTATGATCTTGTATTGTATAGTATTGTATTGTAGGTTTCATGGCGAACGTCGTCGAACCGTTGTTCATCGAGTGGAACCGGTTCCTGGCCAGTTCCCTGACGTCAGTCCAGCTGCAGAACCTCCGCCTGAACCGATCCAAGTGGGACGAGATCATCGCCCAGGACAGACTGGACGCCCAGACGATGACCGTCATCGCCTGTACGGAGGCGACCCCCCGAACCCCTGACCGATCCTTCCAGACGGTCGTCCACTGTTGCCAGAGCGTCGTCGTCGACCTGGACGCCCTGTGCGGCAGCGACGACAAGGAGAACGCCAACCCGCTGCTCAACGACTCCGATCTCATCAACAAACTGGCCAACCGTCTCGGCGGCATCAACGGTCACCGCCGACACAGCCTCCCGACGGACCGCGTCCCCTCCGACGACCAGGGGACCTGCCCCGCGGTCCCTTCATCGGGCGCCGCCTCCGAGTGCCGCCGTCACAGCTTGCCGAACTGCGGTGGGAACTGCCCCCCGGCGAGCCTCGCCTCCTCCAACCGTCGGCTGTCGTCCCTCGTCGAGTGCTCCCCGGTCGGCGACGATCACTTCGACTTCGATCGGAACTCGAACGTGCGCCCCCGCTCCTCCCAGCAGCACCAGGGGACGAGGAGCCCCAACCCTTCGTCGAACACCCGTCTCGGATTATTATCCGACTTGGGCGGCGGCAGCAACCGGCGGCGAAGCGACGTCCCAGCGACGGGGTACCTCCGCCCGGACGACACCTCCTCCTCCTCCTCGGCCAACCCTCGCCGCGCCAGCTACCCGCTCAACGCCATAAACGACGCGGTGACCCGGTCTTCTAACGCCCCCTCGTCGACGGACTGTTCCAACCCGGAGATCGGCTGCCCACCCCGTCAGTCCTCATGCATCATCACCCCTTCCTCAGTCCTTCGACCGCCGAACAAGAAGACGGGCAACTGCCGTAAGCTCTCCCTTGAGGAGGCCCATCATCGCGCCGCCAACTCTGAGAACAAGCGGTCCCGGTCACTGGCCACTTCGACCCTGCTCTACCCCGTCGATGAAAACCTGAGTAGGATGAAGATCGATATGCTGTCGAACTCCCAGGCGGCGGCGGTGGTGGCCGTTGGGGCGGCGCCGGGGGACACGGTGGGCGGCTGGAGGGGGGCCGCGTCTGGGAATACTGCTGGACTGGTTAACGCTTCTTATCTGGAGCAGAGATGCCAAGGAGACGGTGGGAGCACGGAGCAGATCAACCATTACCTCACGATGAATAAGGTGCACAAGACGAAAAATGCTCGATGCCAGGCAGGAAATATCTCAGGTGAGGGGAGGGGATCGTGGATCATTGTTCAACGGTGCCTATGGTGATTATGATGATGATGATGATGATGATGATGATGATGATGATGATGATGATGATGATGATGATGATGATGATGATGATGATGATGATGATGATGATGATGATGATGATGATGATGATGATGATGATGATGATGATGATGATGATGATGATGATGATGATGATGATGATGATGATGATGATGATGATGATGATGATGATGATGATGATGATGATGATGATGATGATGATGATGATGATGATGATGATGATGATGATGATGATGATGATGATGATGATGATGATGATGATGATGATGATGATGATGATGATGATGATGATGATGATGATGATGATGATGATGATGATGATGATGATGAATAACAATAAAAACAAAAACAATAATAACAATAGCAATAACAATAGCAATAAGAATACGAATAATAATAATAATAATAATAATAATAATATAGTGGAATAATCTTCATAAGCAGTCTCTCTTATTATATACCTTAAAAACGGTTTCAATTTATGGTATATATTCTCTGTATTTAAACGCATTATATGTTTTCCTGGACTGACTCTATTAAGTATTTACGAGTTATAATAATAATGGCAACAATAGCAATTATGACAACAATAGCAACTATCCTTAGACCCTTAGACCTTAGTCCTTCCTCGCGCTGGCAGCGCATCGGGCGACATAGCCTCTAATCTGTGTCGTTTCTGTTGCGGTAATTTGTTTTACCCGGGAGGGCTGCAAACCCTCCGCGGAACCCTCCTCCTTTACCCGGGCTTGGGACCGGCACAGGTTCCATAGCAGGAACCTGAGGCGGAGTTATAACAACTATAATAGCAATAATAATAACAACAATAATAAGAATAATAACAACAACAAAAGTACAAACAATGAGTATTAATATAGAGTAAACTCAGTAAAGCAATCTTCAGAAGCAAATTATCATTAGACACCTTTAAAACGCTTGTAATCGATGTAATATAATTGCTGCAAACAGTCGTATGCTATTCCTTCGCGCTATTTCTTTGCCTTGGACGCCATCAAACGTTGAGAACTGTTCAAAGTAATTACACACCTCTGTTAAGGGAGGTATATGCGAACTATAAGTGAAGGAGGTCTTTTGTTATGCTAATTGGAACTTGTAATGCCACATAAACTGTGAGGTCTGTTCAATATAATTTTTGTCGACGTCAACGGCCTTTGTTGCCATAAAATGTGGTTGAACTCTGGAGCTGAGCCGCTTGTTATTCCGTCGATATTGCCTACATTAAACAAACTAATTTATAATAATAATAATACAAACAATAACAACAATAGCAATAACAACAATATCAACAACAACGACAACGCCTTAGTGAGGCGCTATATAAATGGCCATATGCATGCACACATGCAATAACAATACTAACGGCAGCAATAATACCAGAAATAATAGCATCACTAATAATAGCATTACGAATAGGAGCAAACAATGACAGTTAAGACAGAGTTGATTAATCTCCAAAAGGTAAGCTCTCTTTATACACCTCAAAAATTAACACAGTTGATTTTAACTTAAAACGAGAAAGACGATTACAGTTATGGCCACTTCAGCGCAATGCATAGCCTATAGATTTTACGAACTAATCTACACGAACAAATGATGATGATGATGATGATGATGATGATGATGATGATGATGATGATGATGATGATGATGATGATGATGATGATGATGATGATGATGATGATGATGATGATGATGATGATGATGATGATGAGAGGCGCTCTTGTTATTATTATTATTATAATATTATTATAATTTATTATAATTCTACAGATATTAAGCGCCACCATCTAATTACAAAGCATCAATCGATGACGCTGAGCAATTGTGAGTGTAGACTGGCTCAAGATCCTTTCACGGTAACATGCATCATACCGGATTTTCCTGCAGTTTAGCATCTATTCACATCGGTAGGAAAAGACTGAGACAGAGTTCTTCACTACATCAGTTAAATGTGCAATGTCGTAGGAGTTAAATCGGCTGCCGTGTCCCATGTTTATATAGCATCGGTTGACCACGTTTAAAAGGTGTCTAATGAGAGCGCTCTAACCAACCGCCATCAGTACTAGTTTCAGTTTAACGACACTCTGTGATAACGAAGATCATTAGCGTTGCCCTCCCCTTCTTCCAGGCTTGGGACTGGCACTAAGAAACGGAGTTTAAGCCTAAGAAGCACTAAGTTGCAGAAAACAACATTATCTACGGAAACGGCTGTAGTTTCTTATTTCTGGAATTTATAGCACCGTTTGAAAACGTTTTAAGGGTGTCTAAGGAGAGCGCCCTAGCCAATCCGCTGCTGGATCTCATTCCTATATATCATCGATTAGTTTCGTTTTAAAGGTGTCTAAGGAGACTCTAACGTGCTTGTTATTTCTCGCAGGAAACGATGCTTACTCCGTCGGCGACCGCTTGGCGTCACCCGCAGTCCGTACGACGACGACCCAGGCGACGGTGGCTCCTCCACCGCCTCCTCTCCAGACGATTCAAGTGCTCAGCTCTCGTCCCATCATGGCACGGACGGTCGACGTCCACAGCCGGCCGCCGAAGGGCGTCACCCGCAAGGCAACGTCCGTCTTCACAGCCTCGGCCGCTGACGGGGAAGTCGTTCCTCTCCTACCGAAGAGGGTCGACCTACACTCCTGCGAGGACGACATCTAGCGGCTTGGATCTGGTGGCTGTTTAACGACGCCGTGTCGTTGCTGATTGGCGTCGCCCTCCTCGTTTGTCCAGGATCGGGACTGGCACTGTTCGGGGCAGCTTCGGTGGAGTCGAGATTAAAGTTTGTTGTGTTGCGTGTAGGACGACACAACGGGCAGCGAGTCAACATGTGATAATATGTTGCAACATGTCGGCAATGGAACGTGGTGGAATGAGATGATAATATTGCGAGGAACACTTTGACGTGTGATAACATTGTGTGAGATGGGTTTGGTGTGATGCAGCTTTTTGCGATGTGTCGGGCAGTAGTGTTGCAACATGTTACAGCAGTGCAACATGTTGTAACACGTCAGTCGATAGAATGATTGAATATCAGAAGGGAAAACAATATACAATAAATGGCATTTGATGTGATAGAATGTGTGATGAAACTACAACATGTGGCAACGTTTAAACATGTTGCAACATGTCCATCAATGTTGCCTGGCAGATTATCCACATTTTGATATGTTATGAATGGTATTTCGCCATGTGATGGCTAGCTTGTTATGTGTTACAACATGTGGCAACATGTTTGTGGTTTGGAGTGTGGCAGAATGGACAGGTTTTCATGTGATAAGCGATTAAAACGAGTTTCGTGTTAGGTGTTTGAATAAGGCATTGCATATAGTGTGATAGCATGACGCAATTTCAAAATGTGATAAGGCGCCGGAGAGTGTGTCGAAAAGGACATTTCTCGTTGGACTAAGAATGCAACAACATATTGCAAAAACGGTGATGAAGTTTCTCGAAGTATATTATCGTCGGCGACATTGTATTATAATAATCGGTTACAATGTTGTCTAACGTGATGAAATATTGAGGGCATTACCGCCTCGAGCGATAAGGAAATTGGACGAGGCTTTGATGAGAAGTTGGAAGAGTACTGTTTGTTTCAGAATACTTTAGACAGGATATGTATCTGTGGGGCAGTGTTTGTAACGTGCTTCGCGATAAACCGAGTTCTGGTGCAACTGGTTAGATATTGTATGCGTGATGCGGTGGTCCACTGGTTAGAGAGCTTCCCTGGTATCGCAAAGCGTGCAGGTTCGATCTGCCACTGAAATGCAGGGACCTTGAGCAAGTCGTTAATCCACAGGAGCTCAGCTTTCACTGAGTATGATAGTCTTTATCATTGAACGGTGTCACTTAATGGATATAGAACAGCACATAGTACTATGGCTAACAGATGTAGGCCTATTTCAGCCTATTATGCCTATAACAGAACGTCATTATAGCGTGCAAGCAGGTATGGTTCCAATTATATTCAGACTGGCATCGCAAACAGCGGTAAGGCATATGTGGTGAGCGCTGTTGAAGTTGATGCATAAAATTAATGGTAGGCCTATTACAGAATAGAACACGAATTCAATTGTAACGTTAAGTATTCATTTAGATCGCGTCCTTAAAGGTAAACTCGTCATAAGGGCTCCCGACCTCACTATCGAAGACCACGATGGAACAGATAGGTCCTCAAACGCTTGCGAAATAGAGGCATGGAAAATAGAGGCTCATATCGCTGAATGTTGCATGAAGTCCGTTCCAGATTGGCGATGGGTTTAGAATGATTTCTTAATACGTATTTAACGCTGCTGTTTTACAATGATGTGTATACTGTACTTATATAGACGCGAGTTGGTGGTGGCACAGATTTCATACGGTTCTTTGCCAATGTCGCGAATCGTCTTTTAACTGAAACGTTACGAGATCTAGTAATAAACTGCGCGCGAATTATATTCGGAGATATAAATAGTCTTGTCTGTCACGTGGACGATGGTGCTGTACAATTTCTAAACTAGAGGGCGCTAGGATTTGCCCCCCTTCGTTTGTGTTTGTGGCGCTTCTTAAGAAACGAGGTGCAAACATTTTGACCTGTTACCATTGCTGATTAGCGGTATGGTAACTGTTACCATTGACAACTAGTGGTATGGTGTCAGTTCTGCGAAGATCTGTGTGCAACCGGTGTAAAAATTGTGTAAATATTTTACCTATTTATGAGATGGTATAACTAATACATACCTCGTGATAGTGATGGTAGCACACCTCTCGGTGTGGTAGCAGATCGGATCAGCGGTGAAGACGGTTCCAGGCGGGCAATTTTATGGACTACATGTTTGGCAAAGTTTAAAAATTTCACTCAAAACTATTTTTCTAAGTGGAAATGTAAAAAATTCCAGTTGTTCTGCCTGTTTGAACTTGTGCTGTAAAACTAAGAGAAACAAAACGTTATTTTATTACTGGGTCCCTCGTTTATCGGGAACCGTTTTGTTACCCTTGAGCTGTCCCTTTGAAGCCATGTCAACGAACCCGTACTCTCCACGTTGCAAGGCGAGCTCTCTAGCCAATCGACCACCATATCCAACTATACAATATAACCCCACACAACAGTACGTTAACTACCACTGGTCCCTAGTTTATATAGCAGCGTGTAACGCAGTTTTAAAGGTGTTTAAGAAGAACGCTCTAACTTATCGGTTGATAGTCTGTTTTTTTAATCGGCTCAGTGGCTTCAATACAATTTCCACGCTCTCTTGCCGGGAACCATAATAGGATATTTTTGCACTGCTCTCACACCAGCATGTCCACATATGGGTCACTAAGGACCAGTATACTAATATGGGAAGCATCGATGTTCATGGGCACATTTTCACGCGCGTTTGAACCGTCTTCACGCTGTACCTGTACCACCCGGCAGGTGGAGTAACTAAGCTTTTTCCTACCAGTTGACGTTCGTGCTAAAACAATGCTATAAATAAGACTTCCATGATATGATGTGCCAGACAGTACACTATGGGCCACTGATGACGAAAAGGCGTAAATGGGGCGCGTGATGCATTCTGGTCTATCTACGGGTTCGACATTAATTTTTTTAATCGATTATTAAAATTATTTTAGCCTACATTGTCACAATTAAATGTTTGCATAAGAGTGCTGCATGCCATCTAACTTTCACGTTGATTAAAATAGTAAATTTTACTAAGAGGCATCGAGTAAAAATACTTTAAGACGACAGTGTTATTAAATTGCTCCATCTTTAAAAATGTACGCTTACCCGCGTCAGTGGGCGGGGTTTATTTTCCATCCAATCACGTTGTTTATATTTGTACATGACCTAGTTACGACTGCGCGAGTCAAATTTTTCCAGTGGCCCATCTTGTTCCTTTCTTAAAAGCTTTGATATGTCCCAACGAACGGTGCGTGGTATGACACCAGTTACCTCCCACTAAACATACCATTTTGAGAATAAATTGCCAGTAGAGGGCTAGTTAGTTACCGCTTTGAATTCTTGTGAATTCTCACTGCTCGTGAATAAGCTGGTGCCCTGGCGCTTTCGAGTGGCGCTTTAGAAGTTTGGAATTTACGATTACGATTGTGTGATGTGTGTGTTTTACGTACCATTTCGTGGTTCTTTTGAAAGTGGTATATAAGTGGTATTCGTCCTGTTTGTACCGCTCAAGCAGAACCATACCAGTAGTATCCTCAAGTTTTCAACTGCTTTATTAAGTGGTATTTAACTGGTATTGCCCTCCATGTACTGCTTCATAAAATGTGGCGTCGTATGGTAGACCATATATACCACTCGATAACCTTATGCCATTTTGAGAGTAGTAATGTGGATGGTATTTCAGATTTTCTGCTGGATTGTGTTTTAGGATCATACGAGATTTTTCCAAAGACATTTCTTGTTTTCTTACGCAATTTTTTACTGGTTACATATTAACGACAATGCTCTCTATCGCTATAATTGTAATAATTTTATTATTATTATTATTATTATTATTATTATTATTATTATAATTTTTATTTTTTATCTTCTTCGCTATGTCCTGTGCATTCAGTCAGGCCCCAGGGGCGTAGCAGGGATGGACCCGGGTTGGGGTTTTCATTGTTCAGGAAGGGTTGAGGGCCATGGGCACCACACTGAGCGAATAATTTATTTGAACATTTTAACTCATTAACCATTATTTATCCATGCCTTTTTATTTTTACTTTAAATATTATTGTTTCTAGGTTTAATAATTTTATTCAAGCTCCCA
Source organism: Aporrectodea caliginosa (assembly GCA_020284085.1). Lineage (NCBI taxonomy): Eukaryota > Metazoa > Annelida > Clitellata > Crassiclitellata > Lumbricidae > Aporrectodea > Aporrectodea caliginosa. Next base: position 676,788 of record JACEVL010000014.1, read on the forward strand.
AGGACAATTATGAAAATAACATTATTTTTCATTCCGTGGTATCCATGATCCATTGGGATTAATTAAAACAATTATGGACATTTTTCTTGGCTTATTATTATTGTTAATAATTTATTATTATTACTTGATTTATGTGTTGCTTAGGATTTTTAAAAGGATTATTAAAGAGGCTGAAATATCTGTTTAAAATATAAAATTAAATTAGCATTAAAAATTATAAAAATTAACTATATTAATTATAAAATCAACATTCTAAATAATAAAATTATCATCCTATCTGATAAAATTAATATTCTAAATAATAAAATTACATTATAAGATTTTTAATTTAGGAACCATCTGCAAGGGAACCATATGCTACGCCACTCGTTGGTCTGGTCCTGTCTTGGTACTGTCTCGTTCCCGTCTTGGTCCTGTCCGGGTCCTTGTACTTGTACATTTTGCTGAATTTTCTTTTTCGTGTTCCCTGGTTGTTGGCGTCTTTGTATGATATATTTTCAATTCTTTGACGATGTGCGAAAAAAAGTATTTTTCAGAAAAGCTGCGGAGTTTTTCCCTTTAGTCTACAAGTCTTTACTTTCAACAAACTACCACAGTTGCCTTGAAGAACAGCAGTTCTTTACACACCTCTTTTAAGTATTGCATTTATCATATAAGTAATAGTAGCAATTTATATCTTGTACACAAAGAACTCCGCCACTGTTCGGTTTCTGACAGTGCCAGTCCCAAGCCTGGATAAAGGAGGAGGGCGACGCTAATGGTCTTCGTTACCACACAGCTAGTCGTTAAACAGAAAAACCACCACCATCTTGTACACATTAAATTAATCGTATAAATAAAGTAGCAAATTTATCGTATTAAAAAGTAGAAGTCTGTTAGTAATAATAATAATAATATATTTTCTTTAATAAGCGCCTGACAAACGCACTGCGCTGTACATTTACATGTTATGCAATTTAAATCTTAACTACTAACAGAACAGACAGCCTGCAATACAACGGCGCTAATAGCAGCCTACAAAGCACATCCGCCCAACGGGGGCTCGAACTCGGTACCTCTCGGTCTCTGTGCCAGATGTTATCCAATGCGCCACGGGCCTACTTGAACTGCGCCAGTACTCTACCTACTCGTGCTGTGGTAGTGCCAGTCCCAAACCCGGATAAAGAAGGGGTATACGACGCTAATTAATAGTAATCTATATTATGGAAGGGTCGTTAAACAGCAAGTAACAGTCATCGTATAAATAGAAGTAGATTTAGGAGCAGTCCCTTACATACCTCTTTTAAGTACAAGATTCATCTTATAAATGTAAATCGAAAAGCCGTCGTTTACTCAATGTTCCAACACATTCATTTATCGTATAGAAGTAGAAGTAGAATAGGCGTCCCGTAAACTATCCATTACACCAGGCATGCACATGAAGTTTTAGCGACTTCATTTTCTTAGCCTCGGCACATGAGAGCGAGTGGCCAGTCCTGTTCCTCGCCTTCTCATCTTCCAACAGTGTACGTTCAGCATACTCATAATGGCTGAGTTGGCTAGGGGGCGCAAATGTCGAAACAAATTTCTACCCTGGTGAGGATTTGAACCCCAACCTCTCGATTGACAGTCCACCACGCTAACTACTAGACTATCGCGTATCCAAAAACGCGAAGGACGCGGTGTGAACCTGTGTCATATAAGGAAGATAGAGTCACCCTCTTGCATTATCCGGCACTTAGACACCTTTAAATCGGTTCTATCACGTACTATATATAAAGCCCATGTATCTCAAGAGTTGATCAGATAAAATCTACTGATTAGAGCTCATCAGAAACTCCGCCACTCTTTATACTCTGACAGTGCCAGTCCCAAGCCGGAGTAAAGGAGGAGGGCGACGCCAATGATCTTTGTTATAACAGTGTCGTTTAATAAACTGAAACGACTACACAAGGGTTCGATAAGGTATCGTAGAAGAGCAGCCCCTCGAACACAATTTAAGAGACTACCATTATATGTGCGAAGTGCGAGCGACTCAACTTTTCTCAGCCTTGGCCTATGCGGATGGGTGATGTTTCCAGCGTACAAATCTTATACCTGAATTCGTTGGGGGCAGGTGGATCATAACCTTTTTTAAATATCCATGCCCTAGTTGTGTATTTGACCCTCCCCAACCTCTAATAGTTCAGCAACTAACCTCTGACCTCGACTGGTTTTAGACACCTTTAAATCGATTCTTTCACACACTATATATTTGTATTTTCGCATAATCGCTACAATGCACGGTTAGCAAGTACATCGATTTGCTGGTGTGTAACAGTCTAACGACGCTTCGTCATAACATAGTCATAGATGATTAGCGTAGCCCTCCTCCTTGATCCAGGCTTCGGACTGGCACTACCAGAGTACGGGACGTAGCCTTAGAAACGAACATCGTATACACTCGGGTGTAACCCAAACTACACTAGCAGCACAGTCGTATATGTAGAACGGATGAACCTCATTTAGATATGACCACTTTCTTCATAACTCGTACCATGTACGAAGTCTAAGGAAAGTTGGGGACATAGTGGCCGATTGGTTAGAGCACTCACCTTGTAACGCAGGAGAGTAAGGGTTCTATCTTCGTCGCCTGAGACGGTTTTATTTCGACACCTTTAAAACAATATCAACCGACGCTATATAAGGATGGGACACGATAGAAGATTAATCATGACTTTCAGTCAAAACTTTCCGCGAGTCATTGCCTTGTAACTTGGAGAATACGAATTCGATCCTCCTCACCTTGATTAGAAAAGTTAGACACCTTTAAAACGTTGTCTTCCTGTGCTATATAAGTACTGGACACGAGAGCCGATTGGTTCACACACTGTCACGGTTACTGTGTAGGAAGTTAGGAACCTTGAGTAAGTCTTTCACTCTGAATTACTTAGCGCCATCGATTGATGCTTCGTCATCAAATAGTGATGCTTATGCGTAATAGTACTTGCTCGTAGGGTAGTTACAAGACAGTTAGTTGTTGATGTCTCATCAAAATATGACAACTGTGCTGTACATGTCAGTGATGTCACTACCAGTGAATAGAATTTATGTCAGTAGACTGCCTAAGAACGTTAGATAGAAGGTAATCTGAAAGTTCTGTTTGAAAGCTGATTGTTTTCTATGGATTGAAGATCGTCTTTGTCTAGGTCTTCCTATTGGTCTGTGGTATAAAGATGGTCTTTGTCTTCTTATTGGTCTCTGTCTCTACGGTATGAATATGGTCTTTTCATTGTTTTGGTCTTCTCATTGGTGTTTTCCTCTGTCTTTGATTTGGTCTTAACTCCGGTCTTTGTCTCTACGGTAAGAAGATGGTCTTATCGCTGGTCCTTGTTTTGGTCTGTGCTTTGGTCTCTTCCTTCTCCTCCTCTTCTTCCTCTTCATCGTCCGAAGTTTCTTCACTGCTGTCCGAGTCATCTTCACTGCTACAATTGAAATCATTTAACATGAGGCAACAATGCAGTAGACGAGCAGTCCCTTGCACACCTTTTATAAGACTTATTTAATATCGTTTATTTACCGACGCCGTCATACCCACGATGATAGGTGTAGAACCTTTTATAAAATTTGCAATCGCCCTACATTTGCCTGTAATATGCCAAAAAATAATCTTTGTCGGCGGCAACGGCCTATGTTGTCATAAGCTGCCGTTAAACTGTGGATCCATCCATCCTATAAATAGGAGAAGAAGCAAAAGAGTCCATTAACTAAAGCATTCTAGTTTAATCACATATTACTCCGCCACTGTTTGCACTCTGGCAGTGCCAGTCCCAAGCCTGGAAGAAGGAGGAGGGCGACGCTAATGATCTTTGTTATCACACAGTGTCGTTAAACTGAAACTACTACAGTCCATTAAAACCAAACCTCTGAATTACGAAATGTTTTCTTAGCCTTGTAATATGATTCTGGATGACTGGTCCTCTCCCTTGCTGATTAATCTTCCCTTCAGTGTACGGTAAGCGTACTCATTATGGCTAAATTGGCTAGCGGGCGTAGCCTAGATGGAGCAGAAAATTCTAAAACATTTCTTCCCTGGACTGGATTTGAACCACGACCAATCGACCGACAGTCCAGCACGCTAACCACTACACTATGAAGCAACCGCTTTAATAAGATGTGGTTAAACTATGGATACATCAGTTAAGCGCTGTACACGACTAGAAAGAAAATTCGCTTACACACCTCTTTTACGTGTATCATTTGCGTTATAAAAGCAAACGAGGCACCATGTGCAGGAAGTAAACGCGACACTTGTACTAGTCCCAGTTCTAAGCCTGAATATTGCTGTCCATTTATACTGCGCCACTATATAACGACGAAGCATCTCTGGAGTGAGTGAAGGACTTGCTTAAGGTCCCTACACAGTAACCATCTCAGAGGAGGAGGATCGAACCCTTACTCTCTGCATTAAAAGGCGAAAGCTCTAACCAAGTTTCACGTTGTGCCCTAGCGTTTCCCATCCTTATATAGCATCGGTTGACATCGTTTTAAAGGTGTCTAAATTAACCGTCTCAGAGGAGGAGATTCGAACCCTTACTCTCCGCGTTACAAGGCTGCCGCTCTAACCAATTGGCTACCGTGTATATGCAATAGGAGAAGGCGACTCTAATCATCATCATCATCGTTAAACAGTAGCCTACTATGAACTACCCAACCATTAGTCGAGTTTTAAGTTTTTCACCACAATGATCCATTGTACAAAAATATTCCAATCTACGTCAACCGCTTTTAATGCTGCCGTAAGATATCGTCCAACTATTGCTAATCAGTAAGCTGACGGAGGCAGCATATTGACATGATGTTACAGCGTCTTCACTTTCCCAGCCTCGGCTTACAGAAGCGAGATTCATACGGCGCAGATGGAGCAGAAATCTTAACATAAATTTCTACCCTGGACTAGATTTGAACCCCGACCTCTCGATTGACAGTCCAGCACACTAACCACTACACTATCAAGCACCATATGTAGGACAAATGACTCTATGGGAATATCATCCTATGGGCCTCATGAATTTTTTATTTTGCTAACTGATATAATGCTACGTGTTGGCCCATCAGCTTGGAACTCTCTTCCCCAGACTCTTCGTTTTAAGTTACTAGCCCTATCACCTTCCCAGTTCCGTAGACGCCTTAAGACATTTTTGTTCTCTGACGCAGACACTGACGCAGGTCGAGAGCGCTGCTGATTTCTGAGCAGCGCTATAGAAATGTTCGATTACAATTACAATTACAATGTATTCGTTCGTAATGACATTTAACATCATACTGGCTAGCGCAGAGCTTACAGAAGCGAAGTAGAATAGGTGCCGTCTCAAACACACCTCTTTTACATCTTGACTACATCATATAAATAAAAGTAGAATAGGCGTCCATTACTTGAACCCCGGAACTACTCGTGCTCTGGTAGTGCCAGTCCCAAGTTTTACAAAGAAGGAGGACGACGCTAATAAATAACAGTAGATTAGGAGCACTCCCTTACACACCTCTTTTAAGTCGAAATTCATCTTATAAATACAATTAGACTAGACGCACTTTACTCAGTTTTTTTATCATCTAAAAGGAAGTAGAATGGGCGTCTCGTAAACTAGCCCTGACACGACTTCATTTTCTTAGCCTCGGCCTATCATGACAGCAAGTGGCCAGTGCTCTTCATTTTAGTTAGTAGATATCTGAATGGGCGTTATATAAATGTTCGGTTACATTACATTACAACTGTCCTACTTGCTGATAGGAAAATAGATGAACTGAACTAACCTGTCATCTTCATCATCATCATCTTCGTCATCTTCATCATCATCTTCGTCCTGTGAGTCATCTTGGTTAGAGACATCTGAATAACATATTATAACATAAGATATAACCCACACAGACATGTATGCATATACAGACAGACATACAAACACGCATACACAGAGACATGCATACATAGGCATACATACAAAAATATATACATACATGAATACACAACACAGGCAGGCAGACAGACAGACAGACAGTCAGTCAGACACACACACACACACACACACGGACGTACCCAACACACACACACACACACACACACACACACACAGACAGACAGGCATACAGTCAGACATACAGACAGTCAGACAGACAGAAAGGCACACAGACAGACAGGCAGACAGACAGAGACAGAGGTTGTCAGTGGTTCTAACCTAATGCCATTTTCTCTTCGATAAGCGACTTGAAGCTCAACGCATCAGCATTCTCCGGTTCATAAAGAAGAACTGAAACAACAAAAGACAACAATTTACTGTTATTATTATTATTATTAATTATTATTATTTTTAAATTGCCCACGAGGTAAACATGATCCCTCAGTGACTTCAAGATTAATTAAATTGTAAAAAGTCTGGAACGGTAAGAGCTCCTCAGTCTCGGCCAAAAGGCTGGCAAAGGTCCCGGAGATTGCAAAAGCGTTGAATGGTACGAGAAATACGTTGAAACAGATTATTATTAGTATTATTATTATTGTTTCTTGCTAAAATGAGCCCTCAAGTAAAAAAAACTTAGGTGACAAGTAGAAAATGATTGACCTCCAAAAAATCAAAAGCATATCATATTTATATTTTTCATTAATATAGCACCACCGTCCAGTGCACCTACTGATAAGAAATCTTCCTGGCAACCAGACTCTAAGCTCCACTGGAAATCTCTTGAAAACCCCTCTGACTCAACGCAGTGCTCGTGAATAAGCCAGTGCCCGTTGCTTAGCTTTAGAATAGTGCTTTATAAATTCGAAGCTTACGATTATGATTGATGTCATTATTAGTATTATAATTACAAAATTAATTGAAAGAAAGTGAATCGTCAATTACTCATTGTGCATAGCTTGAGGCCGTTGACGTAGTCTTCCTTCAGGACGCAGTCTAAAAACTGGAATGACAAAAAACTAAGGTAAAAACTAAAACAACACATGGTCAGTTTAATCATCCAAAGATTTAAATCTTTCAAACTCTGATTACCTAATGTAATAATTGAAGGCAATGATGATATTGATGATGACAAAAACCTTGCTCTAATAGTAGTCTATAAATTACGATTTTTTTTATAGGAACAATGATAATGATAACAATAATTTTGATGGTAGTAATAATAACAACAGTAATAATAATCACAGTTAAGACAGAGTCAAAGAAATGAATAATCTTCACAAGAAACGTCTCATTAGACACCTTAAAAACGCTTTCCATCGATGGTATATATTCACTGCGTTTAATCAAACACTACTGTAATATGCCAAAAACTAATCTTTGTCGGCGGCAACGGCCTATGTTGTCATAAGCTGCCGTTAAACTGTGGATCCATCCAAACACTACTGCATCATTGTACTCTACATGGTCGCTTATGGAACTGATCTATAATAATAATAATTTAAACACTTCTGGAAACAATAGCCTAAATAAATCTTGGGTAATGACACACACACAAAAAAATAAATAATAATAATAATAATAATAATAATAATAATAAACGACATCATCTGGAGAGCACTTGGCAGAGCAAAAATCCTCTCACAGAAAGAACCTCTCGGCCTGTCAAGAGAAGATGGAAAGCGGCCAGACGGTTTCACGCTGATCCCTTGGTCACGTGGACGGTGTCTTGCATGGGATGTGACAGTGCCCGACACCTACGCCACGTCTCATCTTGGCCATACATCTACTGGAGCTGGGGAAGCCGCCGAACGCGCAGTTGTCTCCAAGAGGGTCAAATATTCCACCATCACTACCATCCACGTTTTTGTAGCGGTCGCCTTAGAAACTGGCGGCGCTTGGAGCAGAGAGGGACTACAGTTCGTTTCTGAGTTGGGAAGACGGACAAGTGACGCAACCCATGATCCAATGGAGTCATATATATCATACCTATTCCAGCGGATCTCAGTGGCTCTTCAACGGGGGAACGCCATCTGCCTCTCCGGGACACTGCCACCGATCTCTGAACTCTGCTGAAATGACACTACACAATAATAATAATAACAATAATAATAGAGGAATAATAATAATAATAATAATAATAATAATATTAAAAACTGAAATTGATAAGGTTTTATCCATTCTTAAAAGAATAATAATAATAATAATATTAAAAACTGAAATTGATGAGGTTTTATCCATTCTTAAAAGAATAATAATAATAATAATATTAAAAACTGAAATTGATGAGGTTTTATCCATTCTTAAAAGAATAATAATAATAATAATAATAATAATAATAATCTGTTGAGATTTCTACCTTACTTACCTCCATCATGAGTTCATTGGGTGCTTTCATTAGTTCCTCCTCCGAACTGCTCTCCTCTTCCTCTTCCTCCTCCTCATCATCATCATCTTCATCATCTTTCTTCTCATCTTCTTTCGTCCTGAGAATATTTCTCACAATCTTAATAATATAATCTTAATAATCGAATCAAATCAGAAGGTAAATGAAGATAAACTCATTTACTAAATTTTTTCCAAGAACTTCTATAAAAACCTAAATAATAATAATAATTATAATGATAATGGTAGTGGTGGTGATGGTGATGATGATGAAGATGATAACGATAATTACTGAAGACGATGATAATGATGATGATATCTTGTTGTGAGAAAACCACAAAAAATATGAAATTGAGGTCAAGTCAGCACCTGACAGCGGCCTTCGTTGACCTCTGACCCGGTTCTTTGACCTTGTTGTCTTTCATTGCCTCGTTTTGCTGCATTCTAAGGTTCGTCTCTTCGAATGTCAGCGTGCTAAAAATACAGAAATTAATGTTCAAGTGGTCAGGAAAAAGGAAGGTGAAATAACTGCTGATTATGAGGAGAAACAGCCCCCTTCAACCAGCCCAGAGGGCAGCCATGGGTATGAAGTGTTAGCGACTTCATTATCTTATCAAATCAATTCAAATCAATTTATTGCAACCAAAAAAAACATAACAGAAATATATATCACATAGCGACATAAAGTAAAAAAGAAACCAGGGTAGCAAAAGTGAAACCCAGAAGGGATGTTAGTCCCGCTTAAGTAGGGTCCCCGTGCCTTTGTACTCTATAACCTAAATTCATTATTGGCCTGTGAAAGAAAGAGAGATATAATGGTAAGGGCCTAATTAAATCAAATCATTGCATGAGAAGAAATACTTAATTATAATCTTAACTAAGAACTTAACTAAATGCGGCTTTGTGCCATTCACAATAATGTGCAGATGTTATACAGATAAAAGAAGGTGTGTACGTAATCTTTTTTAAAGATGAACAAATTATTAGACAGGAGTATATTGGAAGGGATTGCATTCCATATCAGTATGGTATATTAGATTATGAGATTGCATTCCATATCAGCCCGGTATATTAGCCTCGGCATATGAGAACGGGTGACCAGTTCTCTCCCTCGGTTCTTATGCTCACAGGCTGAGCTAAATCTAACAATTACGCTAAAGCTACATGGAAAGTGAAACCAGCCTGTCTAAAATGCCAAACTGGAAACTAAAGCTTAAATATCAAAGTGGAAAATTGATAAAAGATCCAGTAAACTCCCTAGTAATCAGGTCAATATATCCAGAAATCAGTCCACTAAGACAGATAGTGTGTGATCATGCGTACGGTTCTGGTTTTCGTTTGGCTGCTTCCAAGATGATTTGCTTCGTTGGTGTTGGGGTTCTTCTTGGGGCGGAGTTGACCCGGTTGATCGAGGGGGCCTTCTTCGCCCTGTTGCCACTGGTCGGCCTAAACAATCAACGGCAATTACTTCATTGGCAAGAACTGCTATGGTATTATACTCTGTAATAAGTATAATTATCAGAGTTAGTATTCAGCCTAAATTAAGTCTTCAGTCTGAATTAAGTCTTCAGCCTAAATTAAGTCTTCAGCCTAAATTAAGTCTTCGGCCTAAATTAAGTCTTCGGCCTAAATTAAGTCGTCAGCCTAAATTAAGTCATCAGCCTATATTAAGTCTTCAGCCTATATTAAGTCATCACCCTATATTAAGTCTTCAGCTTGATTAAGTATTTACCGGTAGGTTGGATTAGATTCAGCGTTCAAGTTAGGTATAATCTTCATATTGGATTAGGTTTAGCCTTTGAGGGACACATTAGCCTACTGGTTAAAAGCTCGTCCTGTAATGCGGAGAGTATGGGTTCGATCCTCCTCCCCCGAGACGGTTACTGTGTAGGGACCTTGAACAAGTACTTTACTCACAATTGCTCAGCGCCATCGATAGATGCTTCGTCATTAGATGGTGGCGCTTAATTAATGCATAATAATATTCAGAAATACTAAAAAAATATAGAACAAACTTCAAATAAATTTCAAAAACAAAGTCATTTTAAAATAAAATAAAACTAGAATAAATTTCAATTACAAAATTATTTCAAATAATATAAATTACAAAATTATTTCAAATAATATAAATAATAATCAGTAAAATTCAATAATCATTGTCATAGACATCACCGTAATCAACATCATAGTCCTTTGTTCATTCCTTCCTTTCACCTGAGCATTCATATAGCTCTATGGATGGAGAGCCTTAGACGTGCTCCCATTACAAACCCAGCAAAAAATATCATAACAATATTAGTAGTCATCATTGTCACCATCATAGTTTTTTACTTAAGACAGCTACCACTTACCTGTCGATAGGTTTAAGTATTTCTGGAAATGAACCTTCAGATGTTAGAATCTCCAGGCAACTTGTGCTCTAGATGAAGACAAACATGAGTATAAGAAGAGAATTCCTTATAATTCAGTCCCACAAGGCAGGTATTGGTATGAAAGTGTTAGCGACTTCATTTTCTTAGCCTCGGCATATGAGTTCTCTCCATCACCGTCTCATCTTCCAATCGACAGCACACTGCCAGTGTACTCATTTTCAACTGGAGGCCCAGGTGGAGTCAGTGTTTCCGTTAACGCCCAAATGGCCGTTTTTATGTCTGTAAAAAACGTCAAAAATGTCCAAATTTTTCGGTGTGATAGCCGAAAGCAATGAGCTACGTCCAAATAAATTGTTGGTCAGGGCGTAAATACGTCCTCCTTTTGGACTCTAACGGAAACACTGGGTGGAGTAGAAATCTTGAAACAAATTTCTCCCTTGGCGGGTTTTGAACCCCTTACCCCTTGGCTGACAGTGCAACAGAAGTTTTGAAGCAGCTTTCTGCCCTTGTGCGATAGAGTGATTTCCTGTAAACAGCAACATTATTTAGAAATCTCCTTTCGGCTTGTTGCTTACTCTGTGAGAAGATGACTCGTGTCTTTGCGGCTTTTGACTTTGCGACTCATGACTTTGCGACTTTTGACTTTGCAACTTGTGACTTTGCGACTTGTGATTTTGTGACTCGTGACTTTGCGACTCGTGACTTTGCGACTCATGACTTTGCGACTTGTGACTTTGCGACTCGTGACTTGCTAAGTCGTGATTCTGGGACTGACGACTGGACGTGGAACGTTTCTTTTGCTTCTCACTGGAATTTCTAAAATAGTTTTTAATGACAAAATCATTTGAAATTAATACAATATTAAAATTAATTTCAACGACAAAATCATTTTAAATTAAAATAAAACTATAATACATTTCAACACCAAAATTATTTCAAATTAACATTAAATTTACCAAATTTTCAAAGCAAAATTATTTAAAATTAAAATTAAACTAAAGTAAATTTCAATGAGAAAATATATTGTCAGGAAATAAAGTTCAAAGAAAGACATTTTACTACCGTTTTTAAAACCAACGTAATAGCAACACGTTAAAAACGGTACTTACAAAATGGTACAAAAAAATGGCACTCAAAAACGGGCACTTCACAAATTTCTCAAAGTTATTCTACTACTAACTTTATTAATATTTATACAGAAATCCTAAAAGAATGAAATTTGAGCCACATACTGGACTTCATCATTTCTTTTGCAATCGCTCTGAGACTTCGATGCTGGTTTCTCAGCTAAATTTCGAGAACTTGGCCGTGAGGTTGCCATGGGAAGAATTTAAGAAGGACTTACGACTGGACTATAATTTAAAACAGTGTATGTACATTTATGTATGCATTCAAGTACGTATGCAGCTTTAGAGCTTCTACAAGATTATCCTCACCTAAATGTTTTAAATCGCAAATTGTAAACTCAAAATTTCTAAAGTGCCACTTTAAAGTTAAGGGCAGGGCACGAAATTATTCACGAGCGCTGCGTCGAGTCAGACGGGTTGTCCAGAGAGTGGTCAAATGGAGATGCAATAGTGAAAACATAGTAAAGTCCGTTAAGAAACGCAGAGAAACTATGCACCAAATATATTTACCACTAGCTGAATTTTTAAAACAAACTGCGCTTTAGGTACTTAATAGCGAGGTTCAAAGGACCAATAGTATTATTTTTTGGACCGTTTAACTGCAAACCGTCTTACTTACTTATAACTGCAAAGCGTCCATAGAAACAGACTTGACTAATTCAATAATTTCGATTAATGCGCTTTTATTAACAGGTACCTGTAACGGTTAATACGATAAAATATGCAGATCTGAATCAATCGGTTTAAATTATTTTAATTGCTTCATAAAACTGCATTTACAAACTAAACTAAATGATGAGTTAGTGTCAGATATTTTAATTTACAAGCATAGAAACATAGAGATATGAAGCTAGCAGCCATTACGGGGTTTGAAGCTGAGGCTTATGGGTATTTCGGAAGAGCCCGATAATCAATCAATCAATTAATTTTGGTTTATTAAAAATTAGCTGAAAAGTACGCAGCTTATACAATGATAAGCACTCGAAGGCCAACCGCAGGGCACCGGCTTATTTACGTGTCTAAAAGAGATGTCCGAAGGTGGTCCGAGTCAGGTTTCCAGAAGATCAGAGACGCAAATGTTTTGAATTTCAGGTTACATAATCTAGTAAATTTAATCATTTCGATTTAATTATGCTCGAAATATGCTCCCTTCTAATCGGAATGGCCATTTTTATTTACTCTACTTGCTTATTTTTAATAATATTTTACACAAATTCCATGGTAAGGCGCATCATTAATGATTCATTATGGGATGCTGGAAAGCATAGAGATGTATAATATATAAATAATATATATCTCATTGCTGGAAAGTATTTACCACTTCAATCTGAAAACTTTAACGTTACGTATGTGTGAAATTTTGGTTTTAATTTTAATTTTATTGACTGCAACCTTGTGCATGGATGCAGTTACCACGAGCATGCCCACGGTGTTAAATAAAATACTAAAAAATATTTATTAAGAAATTCCAATAGGTCGTGTCCTCTGCCGTAGTTGCTAGGGCCGAGGTGCACGTACCCAGTGATACCAGTTTTTACGACCTAAGGACGACTTTGTGTGGATGTGACATTGCAGTTTGATTATTATGCGTATTTTTTATTGTAATGTCCGATTAGCAACTTTCACTGGGCGTCATAATCCTGCAAACCCACGCTACCCGATTATCGTCCTGTCTCAGTCTTTATTGACCCCCGGTCAGTACTCATCTCATGTTCTCCAACCGAGCCATATCCGGCGGGCGTATAGTATCGGGGACTGAAGGATTATAGTGCATAAGTTTACTGGCGTTCTGAGTGTCGGTTAGGGTTAGGGTTAGTGTCGTCATTAGACAACTTGGCACCGTCCGGCGTTCGTGCAGCATGCTCAAAGATATTGTGTAATCCTTCAGCCCACGATACTATAAGTTTGCCCCATATCCAACACTGCACCACGTCTCTGGAACGATATTCTTCCAGAATTCCGGGTTTCCTGGGTTACTCCAAAAATCATTGACAATCATCCACCTTAAGCACGCTCTTCTATCCAGCACCCCTTGGGCTTTCCACTCAAAACTGAAGTCTCACCTCTTAAAGATTTCATACCCTGACTCATCCGATCCTTCATATTCAGATTACAATGCATGCTTTCGTAATCGTAATCGTAATCCAAACTTCTAAAGCACCACTCGAAAGCCAAGTGCAGGGCACCAGCTTATTCACAAGCGCTGAAAACTTTTTAACTGTGTATATTTGATATACATGTATGTACACCAAAGTGTGAGTGACTAGCAATTTGTTAGTATTGAACATAGTTTGACCTACATACTTCTTACTTGTGGTTGCTATTGCTAAATATTTGTCTGTCTCTTAGGCACTGTGGAGTAGGCGTTCAACGAGATGCCTTCTGAAATGTTCTGGGAGACGCTGGCATTTGGCGTCGACGTGGTTGTCGCTTATTTCTTCTACAAAGTCTATCGAGATAGAGAAGATGAGGCCAACGTCATTGATGTAAGTAATTTCCACCTGTTTTATGTAATGTAATTAGTAACTTATATATTGCTCACAGCAGTGACCATTCAGTTGCGCTCCCAGTGCGAGTACTCCGAGAGAAGAAATAGGTTTTGAAGACAGAGATAGATGTAGAAACAGATCCAGAAAGAATGGAAACATGTAAAGGGTAGGGCATATCACTTGACAGACCCAGTGGTGGCAAATGATCTAGTGTGAGTCAAAGTGCTCACGTTCTTAGATGGTGAATTCTATTTGACATTATGTCACGTTCTTAGATTGTGAACTCTTATTCCTCCTACTCCTCTTCTTCCTCCTCTTCCCTCTCCTCCTACTCTTCCTTCTCCTCTTCCCTCTCCTTCTCCTACTCTTCCTTCTCCTCTTCCCTCTCCTTCTCCTACTCTTCCTTCTCCTCTTCCCTCTCCTTCTCCTCCTCTTCCTTCTCCTCTTCCCTCTCCTTCTCCTCTCTTCCTTCTCCTCTTCCCTCTCCTCCTCCTCTTCCTTTTCTTCCTCCTCCTCCTCCCATTCCTCCTCTCCTTCACTTAACCACCAAACCATTAACCTGACTTAACGTAGTGTTTTCTCCTCTGACAGAATGCAGCCACCTATTCTGTTGGCGATGACCTGAAAGAAGCGTTGGATGCTTCACCCAACAACCGACTCCCGTACGCGTGTGTCGAAGGAGTCACAGAGGCCGTCGGGACACTGAGTGCCCCGCTGAAAAGTCACTTCACCGACGAAGTCGGGGTTGCGAGGCACGAGTTGTTCGTCGAGCACAAGTCGAAGAGAAATCAGGGATTCTGGTTGGTCATTCCATGTCCTGATCGTGGGGTAGATCGGGATATTTGGGTAGATTGGGGTGAATTGGGATATTTGGTTAGGTTGGGACTATGGAGTAGATTTGGGTATTTGGTTATAATGGAGTGAAGTGGATTGAATTTGGGTTTTTTGTGATTGTTTTTTTTGTAGACTGACTTCTTGGGGTAAATTGGAGTTTTAGCTTTGGGCATGTGGGTATATCAGAAATATAAGACAATAATGTCGTGAATATAATAAATAAATAAATTAATTAATATAAAACAATAAATTCATTAATATAATGCAGTGTAATTGAACATTTATATAGCCCCCCCACCCTTCAAGGGGGGGGGGCTATATATCGACAGCTGAAGATGATGTAGATGTTCAGAGTCAATACAATAAATGCACTAATAGAATACAATAATGTCATTGATCTAATAAAAAAATCTCAGTTTTAAATAAATCAATCATTTATAATGAAGATTTGGCGTTGAGGCAATTTCATATCATTTACTTGTAGGAGCGACGTGAGACGCGTGATCAAGGACGTCGCCAACGTCCGTCCATTCTGCATCGTTGATCCCGAATCGCGCTCGCTCCGTCGGCTAAAGGTCGAGGTCACCGACCCGCTTTCCGCCGATTACTTTCTCGAATACCTCCCCGTGACCTACGACCGCTTCGACGAGACGCAAGAAGGATTTCTTTCGCGAACCCTCGATCGTCTCTTCGGGGAACACACAAAGGGTTACCAGGAAACGGAACGAATGCTCAGCCTTGGCGTCCCCATCATCGGCCTCGGAATGCTTGGCCTCGATGGAAAACGGATCGTTCTGAGGCCGCCGGAAGAAGGCCAGCGTTACATCGTCACGACGCTGAGCAGGCCGGAGATCGTGCGCTCGATCCGATCGGACGTTCGATCGTACCGCATCTGTTTCTGGGTGTTCGCGACGATCGGAGCGGGAATCGTTGGCTACGTCTTGTTCAAGTTCTTTAAACGACGCGTGGCGATTGTGCGGAGCCAGCGACACATAGAGGAGCTGCGCTCGGCCTCGCAGAGAACCGGAGTCACCGGGGACAACGGGAACCAGTGCATCGTGTGTTTGAACGGCGCTCGGGAGGTCATCATCCTGAACTGTGGACATGTGTGTCTCTGCTCGGAGTGCGCCATCTTGCTTCCCGATCCGAAGATCTGTCCGATCTGTCGATCCGTAGTGGACAGATTCGTTCCGATCTACATATCGTGATGTTGTGACTGATTATTAAACGCTGTTTGATATTTTATATGTTTTATATATTTTATATCGATTAGGTTGTCCTAAGGAACGTTAGCAAGAATGATCTGCTCTCGAACCTCCCTGCTAAGGTGTGACCCAGAATGGGAATTGTAAAAATATAACTGGGGTTTAGACGTTGATTTATGTGCAGTTTGGATGTGAAAAGTACATTTTACTATGAGATCCTAAGAAAGACTATAGGGGTTGAACCCCCAAACCCCCGGCAATTCTCACCCTGGTGTGACCGACTGGCATTTGTTGCCGATTTCCAAATCTGGATATTACCTGAATAGTCGGCCTGGTTTTTTGCCGAATCCGGATTCGATCCGATTCGTCTGAAATATTTTATTTCATTTGGTTCTAGGCACTGTTTGTCACTCCACGATCATAGAAATAAAAAAACAAAATCTGGTATGTTCTCGCAAGATGTAATTCAAACGAATTTTATTATTTTAAAACGGACTTTCAATAATAAAGATTAAAGATTACCGCAGGAAGTTGCCAAAAAGGGTTGCTGTGTTTGTATTAATGAAAAAGAAATTTTTTTGGTCAAAAATATTACTTATTTTGGTATTTGGATCGGTAGTCCTGGAATGCGCCGATTCCGATTAATAATCGGTCTAGAGCAAAATCGGGCCCGAAACCGATTTCCGGATCAAGATGCAGCCACACCCTACTCCTTGTCCATGTCTGCCAAGGCTACCCCATTGGTCTTCAAAGCTAACTGCTGTGCTGTGGAGTGGGGTCTGTCCTATCTGTCTTGTCTTGTCCTGTCTGTTTTGTCCTATCTGTCTATCTTGTCCTGCCTTTATTTCTTGTCCTGTCTGTATGTCTTGTCCTGTCTGTGTTGTCCTGTATGTATGTCTTGTCGTATCTGTTTGTCTGTCTATATACCAGTGGGGCCTCAAACAGAGGAGGATCAAGTCTAGTTTTCAAGTCCAGCAGATTGAGCCATCGAAGTAAAGAACTAACAGGAGGTCATTTGATGAGGTCATTTTACTTGTTAAAAGCAATTAAAACCAGCGGAATTGAGAATTAGCCTCGGTTGGTTCTTCCGTGGTTTGGAGCGCAGTGCTTAAGACCTTATTTACACGTAACCAAGATGTAAACTCATTTACTCGTAAACCTGCTGTAACTTGTACAGTACAGTTCTGTCAATAATACTTAGAATATAAATGAAAAATCGAAAGCATTAAATATACTGTATGTTACGTGAACATAAGCCTTGTCTTAATGGTATGCTTAATGGTATACTTAATGGTATACTTAATGGTATACTTAATGGTGTACTTAATGGTGTACTTAATGGTGTACTTAATGGTATACTTAATGGTATACATAAAGATATACTTAACATGATACTTCATGAACAAGTACCTAGTATATGACTTGGCACTGGTGGATCGTGATATTACTATGACCAATCAAGGTGAATGCGTTCACCATTGTTACAGACTCTACAGAACGAATAATGTGGCATGTTGTGACCTGCAGTGAGACAATGGCTCGCAACACATGAACTCCACCACTAAGCAGTTCCTCACAGATTAGTAACTTCTATAGAGCCGGTTTATACTGCACAAGGCATAAATCGATGGCAGACCAAAACCAAACTGTAATCAGGTGAACATCCAGGGGATCAGCTCATGTCATTAATACAAACTCATACATAGACACACACACATACAGACACATGCATACACACACACACGTCAAAACTATAAGTCTGAAAGTTGTATGTTCTTACTGTGGCTCATAGCCTTCTTGCCATGGTAGTGTTTACTGTGGCAAGTGCTTACTGTGACTAGTAGCATTCTTGCCTGCCTGACTCTCTGGATTTTGACCCCCTGCCTATTGATTTTGTTTTGATTGAGCGCCTGTGAATAAGCTGGTTCCCGCGACTTCGCTTTTGTGGGCGCTGTAGAAATATCGAGTTTACGATTACGATTCTTGCCACAGTAGTCTTTACTGTTGCTTGTAGCATTCTTGCCACATTAGTGTTTACTGTGGCAAGTGCCCACTGTGGCTTGTAACATTCTTGCCACAGTAGTATCTGCAATGAGTAGACTTGATTGACAAGGGGCGATCCTCTGAAGTTTTTCTACTAAGTCTTAAGCCTATGAGTCATTCGCTGTCACGCTCTGGTAGTTACTGGGGCGTGAAGGGGTTAAGGGTAAGGCCCAACATGGCCCAGCTGTGCTAGGCCTGCCTAGCAGGCTGCTCAATTTTTATATGCACTTTTGAAACTCTTCATTGTGACAGTTTTTTCCCTGGACAGATTATTCAGATTTACTTCGTAGTTCTTGCTTTTGCTTGGATCAAAGGTTGGTTGATCTTAATCAAAATTAATTTCTATTGAGGATTATTATATGTATTGTTATTATTAGCACGGATTATTGTTTTTGTTCCTGTGTATCTGGACAAGAACATTAATGAAATCTTTTTCTATTCAGGATTATTTAATATAAAAATAATTGAGGATTATTATATGTAAAAATAATTATTATTAGTACTAATTATTGTTTTTTTTGTGATGGTTGTAATTCGTCAGTAATTAAAGCATTAAGTTAATTGTACAAATGAACATTGTTATTGATCAGTGGATTCTATAATTAATGCACATGTCATCAGCCGATAGCATTCCAGTCATTCTCTGCTGTTGAGGTATAAAGGGTTCTTTACTTCCTCTATGGATCAAGAATAACTGTATTTATGTATTAGTTATCTGTAACGGTAAACCTGTTCTTCTAATTGCTGTTTTATACCTTTAAGGAAGGTAAGATTGATATCGTCATCATTTATCATTATTATCATTATTCTTAATGCTATTGTCACGATTGTTAATGCTGTTGCTATTATTGCCATGCTGCTGGTACAACTGCTGCTACTATTGCTACCACTACTAAAGCTACTAGCATTACTACTAACACTACTACTACCACTACTGCTATTGCTACAACCACTAGTTACTACCATTGCCACTACCGCTACTACCATTGTTACTACCACCACTACTACTACTATTGCTGTTTCAGCATGTTGTTATCATCCAAACCATTCCACAATTCTTGCACTAAAGAATTTCTCTCTAATGTTCCTTTCGGTTCCTTTAATAATTTACACCTTGTCTTGCCTTGTCTTCAACTGTATTCAATCCAACAAATGGCCGTACCCATTGGTTAGAGCGTCTTGTAATGTGGAGAGTACGGGTTCGATCCTCCTCCCCTGAGATGGTTACTGTGCAGGGACCTTGAGCAAGGCCTTCACTCACAGTTGCTCAGCGCCATCGATTGATGCTTCGTCATTAGATGGTGGCACTTAATAAATGCACAATAATAAAAATAGTAATAATGATAATAGTAATAATGGTGGCTTTTCTGAATCCGTAGGTCGTGCAGACGAGACTTGGACTGACAGATGGCAGCACTGCGCGGTCTCTTCGATTGGTCTGAGAGAGACCATAGCCTTCGAGAGGTCGTCGAGGTCTTCCAGAACCAACTTCCTGTCCTGGGAATCGTCAGCGAAGGATATTCCGGAAGGGACGGGATGCACGATTTCGCATCGGACGAGGTCAGTCCCCTCATCTAGTATAATCTAATCCATTGTAATCTAATCTTATCTACATCTACGTTAATCTTCTTGATCTAATCTAATCTGCTCTACTCTAATCTACTCGATCTACTGTAATCTTCTTGATCTACTCTAATCTACTCTAATCTACTTGATCTACTCTGATCCAATCTACTCGATCTAATCTGATCTACTCTAATCTAAGGGGCCGTCCATAAATGACGTCACGCTATTTTGGCCGATTTTTAACCCCCCTCCTCCCCTCGTCACACTTCGTCACAAAAAGTAATCCCCCTCTGAAAATGACGTCACAAAGCTCTGACCCCCTAAAACCAATTTCCATGGCGAAGTAAAATGCTCCTTCATGGAACAAATAGCTCCACATGAATATTTTAAAATCTAACGGTGACCAAATATTGAAATATTTAGAAAATTATTAATAATGGTGCCCGTATACATTAAAATAATTAAAAAATAATGAAAATTTAATCCTAAAAATTGTGCTGTTATTATTAAAATAAAATTGTTGTTAATTGTTAAATTTAATAACATAGACCTGGTGTGTGACGTCACACTACTCAGACCCCCACCCCCATGTCACACATCGTCACAAATTTCCGACCCCCTCCCCTAGGTGCGTGACGTCATTTATGGACGGCCCCTAATCTAATCTCCTGACTAGATCATCGATCAAGGTTTGCATCCTCATGTAAATAATAATAATAATAATAATGACAATAATAATTACAATGATAATAATAATTTATGAGATGCCAGTGCTAAAGCTGTTTATTTATTTGTTTATTTGTGTATTTGTTTGTTGAAATTTAGGTCTATTGGATCTTTGACGTCCAGAAACAGGATAAGGTTGTTGCAAAGGCCGCTCTCAATCGATACGTCAGCATTCCGGTTGACTATCCTGTTCTGTTCCAGCGAATAGTCAACGGAAAGCCAAGTAAAACAGATTCTATTATTATCATTATTACTTTTACTTTTACTATTGCTGTTGCTGTTGTTGCTGTTGCTGTTGCTGTTGTTGTTGTTGTTGTTGTTGTTGTTGTTGTTGTTAATAACTTCGATTGTATCAGTGTTTACTTCACAAGGAATTAACCAATGGTACACCAAAATCATGATGATGAGGATGATGATGACGATGATGATGATGATTGTGATGATGAATATGATATTCGGTAATTGTATTGATGATGTTCATGATTGTGATGATGATGCTGTTAGTGATGATGATGATGATCAGGAAGATGATGATGACGATTATGATATGATGAACTGATGATGATGATCGTGATTGTGATGATGCTGTTAGTGATGATGATTGGGATGATAATGATAAAGATGATGATGACGACAATTACGATGATTATGATGACGATTATGATGATGTGATGATCGTGATAATGACGATGAATGTGCTGTTAGCGATGATGACTGCAAAGCATTGTCAAATCCTTGCTGCATATAACAATGTAATTACAGCTGGTTCTGCTGAGCCTATGACTTCGATCGTCGATAGTGAGTTTCGTGGAGAGCGAATCCGATTCAAGGATGACGTCCATGTTCCATTCAACTTCGGAGCAGATGATGGAAACTTCGATCAGTTCGGAGAAATGGAAATCATCGAGAAATACGCGGAGAAGTATCTGCTCTGTCACTCCATAGTCAAACGTATGAACTGTCTCGTCTTATTATTACTATTATTGTTATTATTATTATTATTAATAGTAATATAAATATTATTATTATTACTATTATTATTGGTGGTACTAGTATTATTACTCTTATTGTTATTATTTTTTTATATTTATTATTTATAAATATTATTATTATTACTATTATTCGTAGTAGTAGTATTATTACTCATGGTTATTATTTGTTTATAATTATTATTTATTATTATTATTATAAATTAAATTTGTAATGCACGCATGGTCACACCGAAATGTGAATCTGGGGTATGGATAGTCACCACCATGGGAAGATGCAGTTAGATATCCAAGTGCTTGAAAGCCTAGTTAGAAGCCAAGTTATAATAATTATTTTTTTTATTATTGTTATTATTATTATTATTTATGTATTATTATTATTATTACTATTATTATTACTATAAAACCATTATTGTTCCTCGATAATCAGAGTGTTTTTATTTTTGTTACTATTATTATTATTATTGTTATTTACATTATTATTATTTATTATTAATATTATAAATAATCTGGTGTAACTGAGAAAGGCTACCCCTCTTCAATCTGAGGCATTATCACAATTATTTCTTAATTATTATTATTATTATTACTTATTATTATTACCATTCGTATTGCGGTGATGCGACCAATGATATATTCCTTGAAGATTAGTCATTGAGTGAGTGAGTCCTCAGTTTAACGGCAGCTTATGACAACATAGGCCGTTGCCGCCGACAAAGATTAGTTTTGGCATATTACAGCTCTTATCATTAAGATTAGTCATTAAGCGCCGTAGACAAATATATAGCATTGAGAGAACACGTTTTAAAGGTGTCTGTTCATGTGCTCAACGATATCCTACTAGTAAGTAATTCTATTACTATAATTGTTATTGTCGGGTTCTAGATCAGCCGGAAAATGGACTTTTTCGTAATATCGTGATTATTTATTTTTGCGTCTAATTACTGCGCCTGAAGCTAATTATCGCTGTATTGCGACCTATATTACTCCACATGATGTACTAAGGCCAAAATCTGGTATTGACGCATCGGGTAGAGACAGTTTCAATATTCAATATTTATAGGTGATTTCCCTCCGAATGATATTTTATATTTTTCTCTCAGAAGTTAATAAATTTTGCGCCAAACGTTCTGAAATTTTTACCCTGAGTTTCTGATGATGTAAGCGTACGGAAACTGGTAACAAGTCCATTCACGACATGTGGTCCCTTCTTTCGGCCGACGTCACATATATGTATCTGCATGAGTGTTTGTCTGTTTCTATCTATGTGTGCATGTCGTTCTGCATATGCTTGCTTATATAGCGCCTTTTCCAAGTGTTGTTTTGTTGCCTGCAGAGGAGATCCATCCGCTGGTGATCGGGATTCCGGCGTACGTCCCGATCCGGATGGATGTGGCTCACGGATTCGTCTACGACAACAGAGATCGCTTCGAAACGTGGATGAAGGACGTGGCCGATATCAGCCGGAACATGGATAGCGGACACATTGCCCCACGTCAAGGTAATGGATTTGAGATCAGGTAAGTTAAGGTAATTACCTTGAGAGCGGACATATTGTACCTCGCCAAGGTAACAGATTTGAGGTCAGGTAAGTTAAGGTAATTACCTTGAGAGCGGACATATTGTACCTCGCCAAGGTAACAGATTTGAGGTCAGGTAAGTTAAGGTAATTACCTTGAGAGCGGACATATTGTACCTCGCCAAGGTAACAGATTTGAGGTCAGGTAAGTTAAGGTAATTCATTCATTCATTCATTCATTCATTCAGAGCATTTATATAGCGCCTCTTCAAGAAGCTACTCAGAAGCCTCCCGGCCCAGCTGGAGGGAAAAAGACTTGAGGGACTTGTAGAACCCTGCCGGTTGGCTCACAAGTAATTACCTTGAGAACGGACATATTGTACCTCGCCAAGGTAACAGATTCATAATAAGGTAAGGATCTAAAGTAATTACATTGAAAGTGGACATAATAATGATAATCTTCGTTTAATTTCAAACTGACACACATGCAGTATGATTACAATTCAAGTTATTACAGGAGTCGAATATAACTGTTTGGCAGCCATGCAAGGCGCCCATCTGTCCAACTGCTCAGTTTACCAACACCATCTGGCGAATGAAAGGCTGAGTGGACCTTTTGGAGGGTTGCGGGAAGTGAGCGTCAATGCTGATCTTCTGCTCTTTGTGCCGGAGTGTTACCATTTCCCTAAACCCCCTCCCAGACTGTGCATGTATATCTGTATGTAGGTATGTGTGTATGTATGAATGTATGCATGTATTTATGCATGTTTGTATGTATGTGTGTATATGTTTGTATGTATGACATGTATGTAAATATGTATGCATCTATGTAGGTTTCTAAGCATTAATCCAATTTAATCTAATCATAATGCTGCGTAATCCTTTTCCATTTCAGAAATTCTCATCTTCCACGAATCTCCGGGCGGCGACTACGAGTACATCAGTCCTCTCAAGTTCACGGCTCACACGTACGACACCGAGGACGACCTTGGGGAGGAGAAGGACATCCCGACGTGGCAGCTTCCACAGTCTTCGACCTTGACTCAAGCTTCAAAGATGTGCTACACGGTGGCGCGTAACCCGATCAAGTTCTCCATCCAGCCGGTCGCTCTTCCCCGAATCCCGGCTCCTGGAGTGGGAGTGCCCCGCGAGGCCTTCGTGAAAGCAACCAGGCTGGGCACCCTCGGACTGCCGAAGCTGCCCGCACGATTTGCGAGCAAGACGGCCGAAAGGAGAGGCCCCATGTTCGTGACTTCTAAGTCAAGCGCGACTCTTCCGCCGAAGTCGAGCATGTCGAACAGTAGCTTCACATCAGGTCCACCGGTTCCTCCGAAAACAAATCTTTCGTTGTCGAGCATGACTCCAAAAAGGTCAAACATGACGCCATACCCAAAGTCAAGCGCATCCCTTCCACCGACCCCGACCCGTCCAAGCGACACAAAACCAGGTCGGTCGTTGAAACCGGGTCGGAGCCTCGACGAGGAAGAACTACACGGAAGCATCCCAAGGAACCACGAAACGCCTCGAAAACACTCCGTCGAGCTCCGACCGAACCCCGGATCGAAACCAAACAGCTCGAGAACCTTGGATCCACGCCCTCCGAGCCTCTACCGATCGCAGTCTGTTCGTACTTCCGACTGGCAGACCCTCGAGGATGTCCCGGAGAATCTGGACATGACGGAACTGAGCGTCGACGGAGTGGCTCGCTGTCTGGAGTTGCTCGATCTCAATCATTTCGTTCCGTTCTTCCGGCGGATGACTGTTGACGGGCGGATGTTGATCGAACTCGATCGGTCGACCCTCGTCGACGACTTTGGACTGACGAAACTCGATGCGATCAGACTGACGATGTTCGTGAACAAGTGGAGACCCAATCTACAGCAGGACTAAAAGCAATCTAATCTAATGCTGTATGTCTGTCTGTCTCTGTCTGTCTGTCTGTGTCTGTCTGTCTCTGTCTGTCTGTGTCTGTCTGTATGTGTGTCTGTCTGTATGTGTGTCTGTCTGTCTGTCTCTTTCTGTCTATATCTGTCTGTCTATCTCTGTCTGTCTGTCTTTGTCTGTCTGTCTTTCTGTCTGTCTCAGTCTGCCTGTCTGTCTTTCTGTCTGTGTCTGTCTGTCCGTGTCTGTCTCTGTGTGTCTGTCTGTCTCTGTCTGTCTTGGTGGAGTTGTGCAGAGAAACGAAGGACATGTCTTACATGACGTGCTCCCGCCCAAAAGAACTGGACATAGTCTACGTGATCGAGAAATACTCTCTCACCAGAAAAACCTTTACAATTAGGATGATTTTTGAAAAAACATTCATGATATTTGAAATATAAATAACTAGTGAACAAACTATTTATAGCCTGCATAAATAGTCTAATCCAGAAATAGAGAAAACAATCCTTTAAACTTTCATGTTAGCCAAAATGCGATTTGCAATTGGTCTTCCAATAAAGAATAATACTATTCTTTATTATTATTATTATTATATTCGTTTATTGGCACGCATAAAACAGCTGACACACCGCAACTGATTACAGCTAATTCAAAATAATAATAAATATAATCAAAATACAAAACTAATGTTAAAAAGATGGAATTTAGTGTTGTTATTATTATTCTATTCTAATTTAGCCAACCATGTTAGCCAAAATGCGGTTTGCAATTGGTCCTACAATAAAGAATATTCTATTCTATTCTATTCTATTAGCCATCCAACCAAATCGTTTATCTTAATACACACTCTAAAGTAAGGTCGACGCAAAACTACTTCTAGACACCTCTAAAACGCTTACAACCGACGATATAATTACCGTGGACCGCACTTAATTGTTGGATTCAGCTAATGCCCTTCCGATGCGGTGTTATAGTTGCAATGTTTAGGCACTCTTTCACTGTAGTTCAGGCACCCGTTAACCATTTACATTCAAATCAGATAGCCCTACACGTGATTACCGTTGATTAGATCATCCTCAATTAATATTTTTAAATCTAAACTTAAAACTGATCTCTTCTCTAAGTACTATGATTAGTAAGTAGCCTACACTGTAACGCGTCCGTTGAGTAAGACTTTGTTTTATTAAGGCGCGTTATAAATACAAGTTGTATTGTATTGTATTGTATTGTATTGTATTGTATTGTATTGATTAGCCAATGTATGCTTTTGGCAGAGCAGATTCAGAAATTTGGAGAAGATAAATATTATTTTTAGTAGGCTTAGGCCTAATGATGGGAGGGTTTCTCTTTGCCCGGGGTCTTCTGCAATGAGAGCGCCTCTGAAACATCGACGTATTTTGGGTGGACACAGCATAAGAGGTTCAACCTGAAGCTTAGCCGTTTGCCAAGCATGACGTCACATCATCGACGTTTATTGGATGCGTTATTTATATGAGGTCGTTGATTGGATGGACACAGAGCCTATTATGTTAATTAGCTCTGTCTGACGTCATGTTTGGCAGGAAGTTCAGTAGGCGGAAGCTTCACTTTACAGTACAACTTTAGCTGTGCTATGCTATGTCCATTGTCCACCCAATATACGTCGAAGCTCTGAAGAGTCCATAGGCCTACTGCGAGAGGCGCTTTATACATGTCCAGGTAGTCAGGTACGATGCGATTTAACATATCGCTTGTAGCCTAACCAAGATTTGCGATATATAAATTTGCACGTGGTTAAAATCAACGAGGTAATAGAAGGTTAAAATCACTGAACCGTGACGAATTCGGCTGATTGGCTGCCTTGATAAGGGCGGGCAGGAAGAACGGAGAACAAGGACAGACACTCCTGTGCGGTGGAAATAAAGGCATCGCAAGGATAGTCTTCTACAATTGACTAATGCATTTGACAATTAAAAACCTGCTACAGTTCTGTGAGAAGACGGAGGAAAATAGCCCACCGTGTTTTTCAAAATGCGTAAGGCAGTGCTGTCCAACCAAATGGGCCCGCGGGCACGCATGCGGCCCGCCGGCGGATTCTAAGTGGCCCGCCACAGCTCGCTATATATTTGCAATTTCTGTTAAAATGAAGTAAAAGACAGTCACTGGCCTACTTGCATAGCTATTCGTTCGTAACTTGATTTATCATTTGACAATGTGTACACAAAATCCAGTTCTCAAGACGCATTCATTATGATAACTCCATAATTAATTATAATACAGTTAATAATTTTCAATAAATTTTATTCGCTGCTTTTGAGTTGACTGGTGCGGCCCTCGGCTTCAAAAATTACTTCTTCGGTGGCCCGCGGTGTCAAAAAGGTTGGACAGCACTGGCGTAAGGCAACTATATTAAAGGCTTCAATCAGATAGTCGCTTCGAATGAAATCCTGCTAAAAACTGTCTTTATCCTTAAAGTTTGAAGAACTTTGAAGAACCGTCCCGGGTTTCTGCAACGTCCGAAACCCTTTATTTCTAAGAAGCGGGATTATTTTTACTTTTTTTCTCCTCTCACCAATTAAGACCTATAGAGCACACAACCATACTCTCCCACCCAAGGACAACTCTCAATTTATTGCCAGGTCATTATATAAAAATATTTACTAGTTTATTGTAAGACTTTCTAATGAACTTTAATTATTCACTATCACTCATGTTAGCATTTCTGCGTTTTTGTCAGATTGTTTTAATTCTCAATAAACGAATATACTTGATATTCGTTTATCACAAGATGGCGTTTTTCAGTCCTTCTCCGCAATCACCAGATGGCCGCATCTCGCCGTCCATCCCGGAACGAAATCAGTTTCCGGCTGAGGTTGTTGTGTTTGCCTTGCAGTGCGGAAGGAGGAGGCGGGGTATACAAAATAATTGCCAAGACATTTCGCTCATAAATTCTCTTTTTGCTTGAAAATAAACCGGTAAAAGTTTCTCTAACTGTGTGATCGAGCAAAATTAAATTTCTGCGTCCAGATCGGTTCGAAATGGGAACGGAGGCACGTCAGGTAGGACGATTTTTGGTGTTTTCCGCAGCCCCCCGGAACGAGGGTGGGTGTGATTAGCTCGGATCCGGGTTTCATAAAAGCTTTAGCTTTGCATGGATTTTGATGCATATTCAGTTGTTGTTATAAGAAA
>JACEVL010000014.1:710000-720000 GCA_020284085.1 Aporrectodea caliginosa
AGCGGAGATGAATTGGCTGTGAAGTTTACCGTATTTGCGTGACGCTAATGACTTTCTTGCTTTGGAGCTTGTAGTTTTGAGAGAGAGAGAGAGAGAGAGAGAGAGAGAGAGAGAGAGAGAGAGAGAGAGAGAGAGAGAGAGAGAGAGAGAGAGAGAGAGAGAGAGAGAGAGAGAGAGAGAGAGAGAGAGAGAGAGAGAGAGAGAGAGAGAGAGAGAGAGACACACACACACACACACACACACACACAGATGTACTGTGGTGAGCAACTTCCACAGTTACACCCCCAGACATTAACTATTAACCACGGGTTATAAACCATGTTTATTCTTATTGCAACGGAGGTTGCTGACGTCGGCGTAAATCATTATGAACGGTTCTCACCGTTCTACGGCTTAAAAGTAAGCAAAGTATATTCTTCATTAAACCAATTGCATATCCGCACTCTGGTGTACATACGTCTTAATAACAAACAACTGTCAATATGAGTACAACATTCTAACAATAAACGTCTTTCGCTGTAAATTATCTGCAAGAGGTATACAATGGTCGTGCGATCGCGGTCGCAGGGTATATTGCTGGGCTTGTTTGGTGAAAGTTAACTGTTCAGTACGGACCAATTGATCTTATAGGGCGAATATCTCGCTTAAAAGAGGTGTGTAATTATTTTGAACAGTCTTACCGTTCTTGTTTAATGGAACTGTGTTATAACCAGGATGATTAACGTCGCCCTCCTCCCATCGCCAGATTTGGGACTGGCACTGCCAGAGTACGAGCAGTGGCTAAGTTATATGGCATAATGCAGAGACACTTGCTTTTATAGGGCGAATATTACACTTAAACAGTACACTTTAAAAGGTGTATATTTATTTATTTATTTGACTGGCCTCACCGTTCCTATGACATAATACGGCTTTCAGCAACATTATCTATTATGAGCGCAGTTATTTTTATAAAAACCGTTTTTATATATACCATCGATTGAATGCGTTTTTAAGGTGTCTAAAAGTTTAATATTTTTAAAGATTTTCGACTCTATTAATTGATTTTCTGTGTACTTTGTTATTATTATTATTATTATTATTATTATTATTATTATTATTATTATTATTATCATTTTTATTATTATAATCATCATCATCATCATCATTTAATTAAGATCTTCTTATTTTATGTACGCCATAGTCTGTTCAACACAGGTCTCGTTTTTAAGAGACATTTTAGTGCAGAGTTTACAGCAGTATTTACTTAGAGCGACTTTTGATTCTAGTCATAAACTTGCAACCTTTATCTTCGGGTTTCGCGTACAGCGCCCATAAAGCTTAGTTTGTGGGAACCAGCCCATTCGCACAGCAATAATCACCATAGTTTCTGACGTCAGCCATTTGGCGGCGATGGGTACGAATAAATGATGTCGGTCATTTGTCAAGTCTATTGCTCCTCTTAGTGTTGGTCCTTGGACTATTATATAGGCCTATAACCATCAATACTGGATTGATTGACATTGGGCTTATATAGCATCGTTAGGCAACGTTTTAAAGGTGTATAACGCATCGGCTATCGTGTTCTATGCGTTCTATGTAAGTAAGTAAGTAAATAAAGTATATTCTTTATTAAAACCAATTGCATATCCGCACTCTGGTGTACATATATACATCTTAACAACAATCAACAGTTAATGTCAATAAGAGTACAACAATAAGTAGCGTTTTATTGCATACACAAAGTCGAAACCAGTAAATAAATAAATAATCATAAAAGCCGTCTGTAACCAGTTTTCGCTGATGATGATTATCTAATAATCAACAGGATCAGTGAGGCAGACAGTGGTGGGTAAGTTATGCTTCAGGTCGTTAAACTGAAACTACTGCTCCTACTGTCCATTAAGTGAGCCCTGAGGCTGCCATGGGTATACGAAGTGTTAGCGACTTCATTTTCTTAGCCTCGGCATATGAGTTCGGGAGGCCAGTCCTCTCCCTCGCTGTCTCTTCTTAAGTGTAGATTTAACTATAGACGTGATTAAGTTATTACCAGATCACATTATACTGTATTAAATTAGTATTAGATCTATGAATGAACTGACCATCAACATGCATAAATTGGAATTTATCTTGGCCTTTATCCTTTTATATCATCCATTGACACCGTTTTAAAGGTGTCTTAGGCGAACGATCTGACCAACGGGTTGCCGTGTCCCAACGATTTACCTATAGCTAATATTCATAGAGCCTCTGATGAACCTGTCTGGAAGTAGCGCTATATAAAATTACAGTTACTGTGTGTTGGTGTGTTGATAGTTCGTGAACCCTGAGTTACCCGGTTACGTGGGGTTCGCCAATCTACCCAATCAGGTCCACCGGAAATCCGTCAAGAAGGGATTCGAGTTCACTCTGATGGTTGTCGGTAAGTATACTGACAGTTTTCTTTTGATAATTTAGTTGTCAATAATAATAATAATAATAATAATAATAATAATAATAATAATAATAATAATAATAATAATAATAATAATAATAATAATAATAATAATAATAATAGTACGAACGCCAGAGTTAGGCTATTGTGCTGCTCTTTTCGTTTCATATTTTAGGCCTGTTTGCTAATTTAGCCTATTTAAAATCAATCAATCAATCAGCCGTTTATTGAATCAACAACAGCACAATTAATTAACAATCAGTCATTTTAAAAAATGTTAATCTGCTGATGCCGTCAACAGGACATCCCTAAAGGATAAAATAATCCGCTATTGCAGGGCTGCCCCTTTCCATATTACATTTACTGATGGCAAGACGATTTTTATGATCATATAGTTATAGAAAATTCAACTTAAATAACAATGTTAGGGCTAAATCATAGCCAAAACAACTAAATAACAAAACATTGCAGTACAAGATTTAAAACAAACAAACAAACAAAATCAAAATAATAATACCCGAATATGAACTAGGCCTCGATCAGCTTAGCAAAAAAATTACCGCCCCAGTTTTTCATGGTTTTCGGCCTCCATCAAGTGACTTTGATCAGGTAATAGTGTGACATTCTGGTAATGATAATTGCAGTTGATAATAATTACATGGCCAATATGCGAATGGCTCGTCTTAAGAAATATATATTAATTAACATATATTAATTGCCTGACAATCACATTATTACGAAATGTAAAATAATATCACAAAGCTGCGAAAAGCAATATTGTGCAGAATTAACTGTAAATTGACAACTATAAGCTAATTATGAATATTAACAACGGAAAAGTATCAATCTCAAAGACACCTTTTTTTACGTGAACGCGATTCGTATGGTATATAAAGAGGTCGACGTGTATACCTATCGGCTGTGAGCTAAGGGTCTTCAGGAGTCGACCTTGTTGCAGGCATTTGGTGCAGACGTGGGCTTATAATACTATATCTATATCTGATATAATATAATGAGCTTAGAGTATGTACTCAGTGGTTGCAGCAGGGAGAGTTCTGAGACCCGAGGATCAGAGTTTTTGCAGTTTCGTCATTAGCCTGTGATGGACTATTGCATGATGATGATGATGATGACGTCTACCTGTTCTCCAGACCGAAGTCCGGTAACCAGATCATCTGAGGGGAACGATGATCCACCGTAGACCTAATAATAGTGGTACTGGTACTGTAGTGGTAGTGGTAGTGGTAGTAGAGCAGCAGCAGCAGTAGTAGTAGTGGCGGCAGTAATAATAAGACGATTTATATAGCGCCGTAACTGAGCCGAGGCGGAATAAAAGGGTGTTGTCAATGAGTTACAAAAATCAATGACAGTGATATGAAAGTTCTTTAAGACATCATGGCAAAACAATGCAATATAATAATAATAATACGGCACAATGCGAATTTTTATAGCGCCCGTAACTGTGTCTGTCGTCTGCATCTCGAGGTCGAAGACGTCGACCCGACGAAAAGCCAACGCCAGATGGAGCCACGTGAGGGGAATGCCTGGAGGTGGAAGAGGAAGAGGAGGAGGAATAGGAGGAGGAGAGGAGGAAGATTTGGAGAAAGAGAACTACACGGAGCAAGAAGAAGAGAAGAAGGAGAGATGACAGATGTCAGAAGGCAATGACAACAATGGAAGGATCTTCCGTAACACAATGCCTCATTCTGTCCTTCTCTTACACCGTCTTTCTCCTTCTCTTTCATTCTTTGCCTATGTGTGGGTTCCTCTGCCTATCTTCACATAGCGAATACGACACCGAATTGTTTCAATTTCCACAGAATCTTATTCCGTCGACCCAGACATGGACTCCTTTATATAGACAGAGACAGACAGACAGATAGACAGACGAGAAAGACAGGCAGACAGACACAGACAGGCAGACAGACAGAGATAGACACAGGCAGGCAGACAGACAGACAGACACAGACAGGCAGGCAGACAGACAGACAGATAGACAGACGAGAAAGACAGGCAGACAGACACAGACAGGCAGACAGACAGATAGACAGGCAGGCAGACAGACAGACACAGACAGGCAGGCAGACAGACAGACAGATAGACAGACGAGAAAGACAGACGAGAAAGACAGGCAGACACAGACAGACAGACACAGACAGGCAGACAGACAAGACAGATAGACAGACCAGAAAGACAGACAGACACAGACAGACAGACATATACAGACAGGCTGGTAGGCAGGCAGACTGACAGACAGACAGAGGCTTTAAGCTCGTACCATAACTCCGCCACTGTCCGTATTTTGGTGACGCCAGACCGAAGCCGGGAGAAAGGAGGAGGGCGACGCTAATCATCTTTGTTATGACACAACGACGTTAAACAATTACTAACCAACCAACTGGCTCGTACACACTACACGGCTCTGCACTCCGCCCCTTTGTTGGTTCCCAGTGTGGCCTTAAGTGCTCTAAAATCCGGATGGGGGACGAGGCTTACTCATCGGTTGTCATCCGAATGACTGGCCTAGGCAGGTGACCACGAGGAGGAGGAGGTGGAGGAGAAGGAGGAATACTAGGAGAAGGAGGAAGAGGAGGAAGTGGAAGAGCGGGAGGAGGAAAAGAAGAAGAAGAAGAAGAAGAGGACTTAGAGGAGGAGGAGGAAGAAGAGGAGAGGAGGAGGAATACTAGGAGGAAGAAGAGAGAGAGAGGAGGAGGGACAACAGGAGGAGTGGGAGGAAGACGATGGAGAGAAGGAACTACAGAAGGAAGAACGGGAAAAGGAGGAGAGAAAGAAGGAATAGGAGGACGAGGAGGGCCAATGGCCCACGAGAGGGCAGGCTAACGCCGCCACTGCCTTATATGCTCGGGTGGTGCCAGTCAAAAGCATAAAAAATGAGGAGGGCGATGCTAATTATCTTCATTATGCCACTGCATCGTTA
Organism: Aporrectodea caliginosa; assembly: GCA_020284085.1. Classification (NCBI taxonomy): domain Eukaryota; kingdom Metazoa; phylum Annelida; class Clitellata; order Crassiclitellata; family Lumbricidae; genus Aporrectodea; species Aporrectodea caliginosa. Next base: position 715,352 of record JACEVL010000014.1, read on the forward strand.
ACCAGCAACTAACCAACCAATCGCCATTTCGGGTTTCCAATTATCGACTGAACGAAAAATGCAAATATATATTGTCTTAGAGCAACGATTTAAAGGTGTCTAAATGCTGGATAACGGAAGAGCTAATCATCGTCTCAGCGTCGTTACAAAATAGCTCACCAACCAATCAAAAGATGTTAACGGAGTCATTTTGTAAGGTAGCTTTCGACGCCACAGTGATCTATGTATAGAGGAATGGAAACTAGTTAAAATAGTTAAAATAATTGTGCATCTGGTTACATCCTTACCAACTGATGTCACCGCAACTTCAAATTTTATGTCTTAATTAAATATATATATATTCGTTTATTGAGAAAAACAATCTGACAAAAACACAGAAATGCTAACATGAGTGATAATGAATAATTAAAGTTCATTAGAAAGTCTCAGAATAAACTAGTAAATATTTTTATATAATGATCTGGGGATAAATTGAGAGTTGTCCTTGGGTGGGAGAGTATGGTTGTGTGCTCTAGGTCTTAATTGGTGAGAGGAGAGGGGTCGGAGTGGAGGTGGGAGTTGGTTAAGTACATGCTTGGGGTTGTGTAATCTGGAGAAAAGAAGTTTCGCATCGGCTATATTGGCAAGTTCAGAGACTGTTGGAAAGAATGATGTTTTAAATCTCTCCAGGAGAATGAATTTTGTTATGTAAACCAGACGCGACAACTTCCTGTCCGCCAGAGGGCCGCGCTCCAAATTTAATAAGAGCGTTCTAGTATTGGTGTTTGGGTCGACGCAGGCGGCCCTACCAGATGTCGCTAAACATTGGATTATGCAAATACTGTCCTTAGACACCTTTAAAACGTTTCTTACAAATGCTATTTGTATGTAACCGTCAGCCGGTCTATTCACTTCTGGTTGTGGTGTACGTAGCTCGAACAACGTCAAAAATTCGTTGACCATGGAGACAAAACCCGAAGAGCATTACAGGAAATTTTATCAATGTGTGCCTCAAAGGTGACGAGCTCAGAGCTGGTCACACCCAGAATGATCATCTCGTGGACCATCAAGATACCAGGGATGGAAGGAGGGAGGGCAATAGGTTTGAATATCGGTTGCCTAACGATCTTTTCTCTGGACTATGAATGGTTTAACTTGAGATTACTAATGGATGCCCATGTCGCGATATGGTTAAGTTAAGACAGAGTGCTGTCAATGCAGGAAGCAGGAACGAACAAGTAACTATCGTCGGAATATATGGGGAGACGATTTCCACTATGTTTAGGCTTCAGGCTGGAGATGGCTATGACTAAGTTTGTGGTTCAAGGCTAGAGCGTTGTACTATGCTTGCTTTAACGGTACATTTGGGAGAGATTTCACCCCATAAGTAGTGTTGTTTTAATAATGTCTCAATTTTAGTTTCAGTTTTAGTTATGATTGTTAGTCTTCATTTTTAGTTTTAGTTTTAGTTTTTATTGTGGGTCAATATTAGTTTTAGTTTTCGTTTTAATATTTATGGATCAATTTTCGTTTAAGTTTTAGTTTTAGTAAGCTAATTTTAGTTTTAGTTTTAGTAAGTTTATTTCAGTTTTAGTCGTAGTAATTTAATTTCAGTTTAAGTTTTACCAAATATTTAATTCCATTTAAATTTTAAACACAAAAACTAAATATTCAGTGTTTGATTGTCCCAGCACCACCAGTCACTTGAAGCTTGGTAATTTCGCATATTAGTGTTCCTAATTATTCGCCATTTATTGTATGGGTTTTAGCTTTGGTCGAATGCAAGTTGGACTGACGAAAACAATTCTTGCTAAATATATGTCGGATTGATGAAAATAATTTTTACTTAAATAGAAGTGGGATTGATGAAAAGATTCTTGCTGAAATAGAAGCGGGATTGATGACAAATAATTGTTTTTAAAATAGAAGCTTGATTGATTAAACGAATTTCTGCTAAATAGAACCTCGATTGATGAAAAGAATTCTTGCCCAAGTAGAAGTTGGATTGATAAAAAATAATAATGCTAAAGTGGACGAATAATTAAGAACGCTAAACATCGAAATTAGAATTGTGGTGTTCAACCTAAAGTTGAACACAGCACTTTGTCGCATCAAGTTCAATACTATAATAATAATAATTATCCCAAACAGAGATGTCCTTTGATCGACCAGTGATAGCCTACTCGTCACGCTGCAAGTCAGAGACGAGTGAGGCCTTCGACATTAGGCTACTACATTAATTAAGTGAACTTTTCGCAGTAAAGTAGCACAGCTTTTGTTAAAATCGAAATAGATGAATTCTTAGCGGAAATTAAATAAAGAAAAACTGGATGTAGCAACATCTCGTTCTCGTTCTCCTCGCGTGTCTTAAAATAGATGAACAAAATGTTAGCAGAGCATACCTTTGCACATAATGCACAAGGCAGTACAATACAAATGGTGAATTAAGTAAGTAGGCCTACGTAAAAAATGTAAAAAAAATTATTTTCTGATAAATATAGTTTTAGTTTTCGTTTGATCAATTTTCGTTTCGTTTCAGTTTGTATTGCTACAAATTTCGTTTTAGTTTTAGTTTTCGTTGTCTGCGTATTTTAGTTTTAGTGTTAGTTTTCGTCAACGAAAACGTTCAATTTTCGTTAATTGCCATTTTCGTTTTCGTTTTCGTTGACGAAAACAACACTACCCATAAGTAGGCCTAGTGCAGTGCTGACGCTCATGCAAGAGAGCAAGGACCAAAATCTATAATAAATCCGGAATAGGTTGTTAATTGATCGACTAGGTGATAGTGGTTAACCGCATCAAAACCCTTGCTAAAATCAAGGAACGAGGAGCCTTACATAGGGTTCAGATTTGAGCATGAATTGAAATTGATAGGTTATGGGGATGCAGAGGAAGTGGATCCGGACGAGCTAAAAGTAAATTGGTCTGTTTAAAATAATTTTCTTCGACGTCAACGGCCTTTGTTGCCATAATTCATGTCGTTAACACTATAAAATACTCTACAATGACAACTGATCGAAATAAACACGTTAACGGGCCTGGCAGCTGAAAGATGTCGTTTGAACACCGGATAATGCAGTGCTCTCCGTAGACACCTTTAAAACGAGTTCTTCTGGTTTATATATTTATCCAAAGCGCGTTCAGTCGGAACATCGTCCATGAGTACTGGTGAACCGTTTTTTCCTATGGATATCAACGGCCTTTGTTGCCATAAGATATTAAACTCTGCGTCAATATATAATAATAATAATAATAATAATATCTTTTCTTTAATAAGTGCCTGACAAACGCACTGCGCTGTACATTTACATGTTATGCAATTTAAATCTTAACTACTAACAGAACAGACAGCTTGCAATACAACGGCGCTAATAGCAGCCTACAAAGCATATCCGCCCAACGGGGGCTCGAACTCGGTACCTCTTGGTCTACGTGCCAGATGTTATCCAATGCGCCACGGGCCCCCCGAGTTTACTATTCAATGGTTTAAATGGTCTCTGTAGAATAGATGTACTAGGCGACGTCAACCTCCCTAGTGGCCGTAAGATGTCACTGTTGGTAATGCAAAGCAGTCCGCCCTACCCGTAGTGCAAACTATGCAAGATATTACCAGTCCAAGTGCTGGAGAAAGGAGATAGGACCAGTTAGCCATAGGATAGTATTATCGTTAAACACTGGAACATCAGTGCACTACGTAGACACCTTTAAAACACGTTCTCCCGATGTTATATATTCCTCTATACCGCGTTTTATCACTGTTTGAGAGTTTGAGAGCCCTGTAAGCGTAATACGAACTGTGAGAACTGTTTGAAATTTCTTTTGACAACAACGGCTTTTGTTGCCACAAGATTTCGTTAAACTTATATTTATTTTAGACACCTAAAAATCGCTTTTGTACGCTATATAAAATCGTATTCATAATGGAGATTTACTTTCATCTATCTATGTAAATGTAAGAGCTGTCATATGCCAAAACTAATCTTTGTCGGCGGCTACGGCCTATGTTGTCATAAGCTGCCGTTAAACTATGGATCCATCCAGATTTACATTCATTTATGCCATATATTTCCGTTATGAGTATGATATTTGCATCATTTGCAAACTCTTAAGCTGGATAATACTTTGTCTATATTGGCCAGGGGTGCAAAAACCAAACTTTTTTCAGAATGAAAAGTTGGTTTTTTTGTTTTTATGGTTTTTGGTTTTTTTGTTTTAAAGATTTTCCTATTTCGGATCATAAAACTCATAAAATGGCATCTTTCTTTCTTTCTTTCTCCTCCGTCAAGTATTCGCTGACGATGAAGCTCTAACAAAACTTCTCCATTTCGGTCGGTCTCTTGCGAGTTCTATAATTGCCCTTCTTAAGTCCCATCCTCTGTCTTCTATGTCCTCCAGTACGTTATCTATCCATCTTTTCTTCTGACGTCCTCTGCTCCTCGTTCCCTCCACCTCTCCGTGCAGCGCCTTTGCCGAAATTCATTTTGTTAGAGTTTCTTGGTCTCTTGCCAGGCGGTGACCAGTCCTCTCCTGGTAGGGTAAGGAGATCGTTGGGCCATTCTGGCCTCTTCTGAGGTGTGCTTCCAACACCTGCCTCCTGCGTTGGCCAGCTGTTTCAGGGTTCCTGGTGAGCCTTTCCACCTCGCGAAACGCCGAAGGTGGTTCTTCGACCA
>JACEVL010000014.1:725000-812500 GCA_020284085.1 Aporrectodea caliginosa
ATAGTAGTAGTAATTAATAATATTAATAATGATAATGATAACGATAACGATAACCATATTGGTAGCAGTAGCAGTAGTAGTGAAAATAGTAATAGCAATAATAATAATAATAAAGTGCAAACATTATGAAAGTTGAGATAAATAAATAAGACAATTCATAGTCTTCAAAGGCAAAGATCTTCTTAGACACCTTAGAAACATTTCGCATTACCTTTATATATCCATATTGTATTACTAAGATCAAATGGTTCATACGATGTTCTGAGTCCTATTATAATAAGTAACATGCGAAAAATTCGTACAAATTTTATGTTAGCGTACAATTGATTTTAATAGCAGTGTGAATTCAGACCGCGGTATGGGTTGAGAGTTTAGCGACATCTTTTGGCAACGAAGGACGTTGTCGTCGAGTTAAATTATTTTGAACAGGTCTCGCCGGCAGTATACGACATAATACAGCCTTAATAGTCATTAAAATTTCTGACTAATGGTTGATTGTTTGCTGTTTAACGATACAACGAAGATCATTAGCATCGCCCTGGATTTATGTTTGGTTTCACACTATCACTAACTTGTAATACAGCAGTGGATTCATTATTATTAGTCTGCAATAGTGGTATATTTAGTAGTAGTAGTAGTAGTAGTAGTAGTAGTAGTAGTAGTAGTAGTATAGTAGTAGCAGTAGCAGTAGCAGTAGCAGTAGCAGTAGTACTATAGTAGCAGTAGCAGCAGCAGCAGCAGTAGTTTCAGTTTAACGACACTGCAATAACAAAGATCATTAGCGTACACACCCTCCTTCGTCGAGGCTTGGGACTGTCACTGACAGATGTACGAGCTGTGGCGGAGTTTAATCAAACTAATAATGGTAGTTAGCTTTTAAAAGCTGTCTATAACGAGAGCGGTACATAACAGTTTAGCGACATCTTGTGGCTATCGTAGAAATTGACATCGATAGGAGAAAATTCCCATACATTCAATTAAATCAACTGGGACACTGGAGTCTGAACCATTAGAACCAACAATTTTCATGATATAATAATATATAGAGCCGGTCGTTTAATTGTATTTATAGCAGGGGGCATTTAGTTTTAAAGGTGTCGATGGCATACAGCGCATAATACATTGTTTGCTACATTTTTTGGCGGTCGGGCGGTTGACCTTAATCTTACAATTAAGGTAATTATTTTCGATATGTTTTGAATGATTTACAGGTGAATCGGGTCTGGGAAAATCGACGCTTATCAAGAGTCTCTTCCAAGCAGACGTTTACGCCAATCGAATTGTTCCTTCTGCCCAAGGCAAGACTTAACACGAACTGGATTTTCGTCGAAAAGACCTTTTAATAGATCTAATTTCATGCTGCACTTCCTTAAATTCTAGACAGAAACATGAATTTTCATATTTATAATCTAATCTATGTTAATAATATGCTTGTAATATGCTAATCATATGCTAATTATATGTTAATAATTTTATAGGCTAATGATGTTGACTATAAATTCTAGAGAGACATGTTTGAGCGGTCTTATTAAGACGCAACATAAATTTCAGGTTATACTATAGCCTATTCCAGGGCCGGATTAAGACTTTCAGGGGCCCTAAGCCTTCATCCAGGCAGTGTGATTCTCGTTAACGATAACGATAACGAAAATGTTCGTTAACGAAAATAAAATGACTTCGTTTGCGATAACTATAACTATAACTAAAAAATATCATTAACTATAACTATAACTATAACGTAAAATAACACTAACGAAAATTCATCTTTATTTTCGTTAATACAAAAAATAAAAATAGGAAGTGCAATATGGACGATTCGACATAAATGAGAACGAAAAATGCGATAATTTTATTATGCAATTTGTCAGTTACTTTAGAAAATCGTGTATTCATGAAGCTGAATGCACCCATGCTTCAACAATTTTCAAAGCTCTGAGCAAATTGTGAAATAGCGTGTTAATACGCACAATTTTGCTTATAGCCTTAATTATTGTAACTAAGTAGTAACTAAAATTAACTAAATCAAAAGTCCATTAACTATACGTTTATAACTATAACTAAAAAATAATACTAACTATAACTATAACTATAACTAAAATCGAGAAACCATTAACTATAACTATAACTATAACTAAAATAAAATCTGTAAGGAGAATCACACTGGGACCAGGTTTGTACCATGTCATGTCAAATAGGACCTTTGTACCATCTGATTTTATATTTCCTGACAGTTGGAGGCCCTCAAAACGTTGTGGAGCCCTAGGCTTATTTTGCTTATAGGTTAATCCGTCTCTGGCCGATTCTAATTTACTAATATGCTAATAATATTCGAATAGTATCTTAATAGTATGCTACTTATATGGTAATGATGTTCCAATATTGTCTTAATAGTGCGCTAATTATATGCTAATAATATGCTTACATGCATACTTACATAGAACATAATTATTCGTCGATTTGCCTCCACAAATACTTATTTGCTGAATGCATTCACTTATGTAAACAAGAATGCGACATTTTCTATAACCCAGTGTTCAATTATCGCCCAATCAAACTATTCGCCAACGACGTTGTATAAGGATTCTTTCATAGTCTTCTGTATAATAGAATAGGTCCTTGCGTCAAAGGGTTAAGGGGCAATCCATTTGGTATGTACGAATGAAGGGGGGGGTCAACCAAAATCTATATGATTGCATATGGGGGTCTACTGATGATGTACAAACGCATAGGAAACGGGTGGGGGTGAAACCTCTATTACCTTGTCTGTTATCGGCCTTAATCCCTGACTGTGTCTGCGTGGATATATTATATTCATTCATTCATTCAGAGCATTTATATAGCGCCCCTTCATGAAGCTACTCAGAAGCGCTCCCGGCCCAGCCACAACTAAAGAAAAAAGACTTGAGGGACGTGTAGAACCCTGCCGGATGCTATAGACCGTTCTATAGGGCTGGGGAGGGTGCAGAAGCGTATGTACATAGCTGGGGGTGTAAAAAGTAGAAGTTTGTACGCGGAGGGTAGGGGCCAATTTTTCTGGATTTCTGCCTACATACTAAATGGATTGCCATAAACCTTCGTTTGGGTTCTTTAAACCGTAGCTGTGGTTCTTTAAACGTTCGTTGTGGTTCTTTAGAGAACGTGGAGAGGACGGTTAAGATCGAGGCCACGACGGTAGACATCGAGGAGAGGGGAGTGAAGCTCAAACTGACCGTCGTTGATACGCCCGGATTCGCCGATGCCATAAACAGCGAAAACTGGTAACAACCGGTTCTTACGAGTATTTACTTATTTATTGGTTTCTATTTTGTCTAAGAAATTGTGTTCATGTGCTACATAGAAAGCGTAGAACACGATAACCGATTAGTTAGAGCGCTCTCTTTAGACACCTTTAAAACGGTGTGTGTCGATGGTATATAAGCATTAATTGAGCGTTCGTCTTGTAATAATCCGTAGATACGATGTTATGACTGCATGTATTATACCATTATTACACAAACGGTGAGAACTGTTAAAAATAATTAATTACACAACAATTTTAAGCGAGATGTTCGACCTACAACTTAAAGAGGTCCTGCATCAAATCCGAACACATTGCTTGTGATTAAAATACCAATTAAAACAAAACAAGTGTGCTTATATGTGTGATTAAAGGTTATTTGATTATGATGATTAATAATTTTATTACATCTTGTAATAATATTGCATTGTTATATAAAAGAAAATGTTGAATGAAATGTTTAATTAAGTTATCCTGTTATGTAAATAACTGTTAATGTGCTGAAATTCTGTTTGGAAATAGCATTACATGTTATTATAGAAAACTTCCAATACTGTAAATGACTTTGTAAACATATTTGAAAAGAGCTGATATAACAAAAAAGTTGAAATAGCCTGAAATAGCTAAAAAAAAAGAGCTGAAACAGCCAGGAAAAACACACACACAAACAGAAAAAAAAACAAAGTAGAGAACTGAAATTAAGAGCCAATAATAGAAAGGAAATACAATAGAAACACACGTCAACTTTTAAGCCAAATGATGTCGACCTACAACTGAAAGAGATCATCTGCATCAAATCTGAATCCGTCCAGGATGTACAGCCAATTACGTAACCTTTTTGACGATACTTTGCTTTGAACAGCCATGTTCTATGGCGGAATTCCAGCCTATTTGCTACTGTCCTGGCGGATAGGGCATGTAAGGGGCCGTCCATAAATGACGTCCCGCAATTTTGGCCGATTTTGAACCCCCCTCCCCCCTCGTCACAAAAAGTAACACCCTTGAAAAATGACGTCACAAAGCTCTGACCTCCCTAAAACCAAATTTCCATGGCGAAGCAAAATGCTCTTTCGTGGAACAAATAGGGAGAGCATGCATATTTTAAAATCTAACGGTGACCAAATATTGAAATAATTAGAAAATTATTAATAATGGTGCCCGTATACATTAAAATAATAAAAATAATGAAAATTTAATACTCACAATTAGTGCTGTTATTGTTAAAATTAAATTGTTGTTTATTGTTAAATTTAATTACATAGACCTGGTGTGACGTCACACCTCTCAGACCCCACCCCATGTCACACATCGTCACAAATTTCCGACCCCCTTCCCCTAGGTGCGTGACGTCATTTATGGACGGCCCGTAATGCAAGACCTGCTCCCGCCAGTCAAAGCCGCCTACACCACCTGCGCCCACGGACCCATAACCGCACAATCCCTCCGGCAGATGGCTTGATGAGGAAAACTTTCATCATTAGGATGATATATCGGATTTAGGATAATATGTAGCATCTATCGCCTTGTAACGCGGAGAGTACGGGTTCGATCCTTCTCCCCTAAGACTGGTCACTGTGCAGAGACGTTGAGCAAGTTCTTCGCTCACAGTTGCTCAGTGTCATCGATTGATCTTCATCATTAGATAGTGGCGCTTAACATATAATAATAATAATAATAATAATAATAATAATAAAATAATATAATTTAAATAATATTTATGATAAATTATTTTAATGATTGTAAACAATAATTATAATTATAATTATAATAATAGTAATAATAATAATAATTATTATTATTTTAATAACTGTAATGATAATAATGATGATTTTAATAATAATTATAATTATAGTAAATAATAGTTATAATTATTATTATTATTATTATTTTAATAACTGTAATGATAATAATGATGATTTTAATAATAATTATAATAATAGTAAATAATAATAATAATTATTATTATTATTATTTTAATAACTGTAATGATAATAATGATGATTTTGATAATAATTATAATAATAACTGGTTTTTCCTGAGAGCGTCTGAAACTCTGTTCGTGTTGTTGCTACATAGCTTCAGTCCGATTGTTGAATACGTTGACTCACAGTACGAGAAGTATCTGCAGGATGAGTCAGGTCTCAACAGGCGACACATCGTCGACAGTCGTGTTCACTGCTGCTACTACTTCATCAACCCAATCGGACATGGGTAAAATAACTGCTAGATACCATCATCATCATCATCATCATCAACAGCATCATCATCATCATCATCATCATCATCATCATCATCATGATAATGATAATGATAATGATAATGATAATAATATAAATAATAAATAATAAATAATAAATAATAAATAATAATAAATAATAAATAATAATTAATAATTAATAATTAATAAATAATAAAAAAATAATAGAATAATAAAATAATAATAATAATAATAATAATAGTAACAATTTCTAGGGCGCCGTAACACGGCACTTGCCGTTACAGACAAAGTTAGACTGACCATGGGTTAAGTACCCTCAGTTACCACAACTTGAGTAAAATCAACCCCATTGGACACGGGTAACATACCTCTACCACGTCAGATAGAGTTTAGACTGACCTTGATAACCATGGGTTAACACCATCAGTTACCATGGGTCAAGTAAAACCAGCCCCATCGATTCACAGAACTAGCTAATCGAACAGTTCTTAACACACCTCTTTTATGAGAAGCAGTGGTCCTATAAGTATTAATCAATTATTTTCGTTAATATCTTATAACAGTGGTAAATTCGAGGCAACACCGCCTGAGTAGATAATCTTGAAGGGGCGCTATATAAATCTCTTAAAATGAATGAATGAATGAATGCCGGTAGTGCCAGTCCAAAGACTGTATGGAAGAGGAGGGCGATGCTATTCGTCTTTGTTATGATAGTGTCGTTAAACATGCACTAACTAACCTCTAACTTCTACCCTATCAGACAGTTAGACTAGCCTCGGTGACCATGGGTTAACACCATCAGTGACCATGGGTCAGGTAAAATCAACCCCCATGGATACAGAGAAATCAGCTAACCAAACAGTTCCTAACACACCTCTTTTATGAGATGCAATGGCCCTATAATAAATAATCGCTACAAATATTGTTAATTTTTTTTACACCAGTAGCGGTTTATAAATCGAGGCAACACAGCCACTGCCCAGATTATGGTAGTGCCAGTCCAAAGACTGAACAGAAGAGGAGGGCAATGCTATTAATCTTTGTGATGATAGTGTCGTTAAAAAAGCTAACCTAACACACCTCTTTCATCGCATGCAGTGGCCCTATAAGTATCAGCAGGTGAAGCTGGAATATTAAGTTAACACTACTGCATCACCAGTCCGTGCCAATAGTGGCAGGTAGTGCCAGCCCAAAGCCTGTAAAAAGGAGGAGGAGACGTCGACGGTCGTCATGGCAACCATAAAATGTCAGTAAACACACAAATTACTAAATAGTATTAGTACTAATACTACTATTGGAATAGTCAGTATTACACTTTTCATCATGGTCGCCTAATCAAGTTAACTCCCTCGGTACTGCCAGTCCAAAGCCTTGATAAGGAAGGAGGGCGACGCTAATCGTCCTCATTATGAAATGGGGTTGTTAAACAGTTATTAACCAACGGATTTTATCGTTATAGGCTGAAGCCGTTGGATGTTGCGTTCATGAAGGCCGTTCACAGCAAGGTCAACATCGTTCCAATCATCGCAAAAGCCGATACACTGACGAAAACGGAATTGGCCACACTCAAGCAGCGTGTGAGTTGGTTTTCTATTATGTCTGATTGGTATTTGGGGTTGTTGGAAAGGGTCTTGCTGGGTTTCTGAGGTGGGTCTTTTGTGATTGGTGTGGATCAAATGTTTTATGGTCTGTGGTCTTTGATTTTATGGTCTGCAGTCTTTGTTTGTGTGCAGGCACGTAGCAAGACTAAAATTCAAAAATTCAAGAGGGGCAACTTCACAGACCATTGGCAAAATCTGAACATTGGGGTCATTAGTCAATCGAAGGTCCAGTATGAAAAAGCAAGAGGAGGCAACTGCCTTGTGTTACGCCTTATGGTCTATGGCTTTATGGTCTGTGGTTTGGTCTGTGGTGCTATGGTCTTTGGTTTGTGGCCTGTGATTTTGAGGTGGGTCTTTTCAACTCTTTTGTGATCTGTAGTCTATGGTTTTATGGTCTGTGGTTTTATGGGTTTGTGACAGTTCTCTACAGGTTTCCATGGTCTGGTGATTGGTAAGAAGTGTTATCAGGGTTGGACTGTCAAACGAGAGGTCGGGGGTCTCAGAAAATTTGGGTTGTTCTCCTATTGTCTGGGAAGATGCGAGGGATTAAAATGAAGTCGCTACTTCAAACCCAGAAGGGCTAACTTCAGCGACTGCTCTTATTCTTTTACAGTGTTATGCTGTAAAGTGTTATTGTTTGCAGGTGATGAGCGAAATCGAGAAGTACGGAATCCAGCTCTATGTTCTGCCGGAGTGTGATGATGACGAAGATCCAGAATACAAAGATCAGTGCAAACAGCTCAAGGTTGATTTTCGTTATTGCTAGTATCATCATCATCATCATCATCATCATAAATTTTATTATTATTATAAATTTCATTACTATCATTATCGTTATCGTTATTATTAAAAGGTTTGACCAGACTGTCCAGTCATAATTGCCTGCTTGTTGAAGTGACTGGTTTTGATTGTGAAAGTGCTACATAAATATCCTGTTTCTTTTCGTTACAGGAGGCCATACCGTTTGCAGTCATTGGATCGGACGCCGTTCTTGAGGTTCGTTCGCGCAAGGTCAGAGGGCGCCAGTATCCATGGGGAGTCGTCGAGGTGGAAAACCCCGACCAGTGCGACTTCGTCAAACTCAGGACAATGCTTATGTAAGAGGACAGTGCTTGTGTAGGAGGACAGTTTCTTGTGTAAGAGGACAGTGGTTGTGTTAGAGGACAATGCTTATGTACGGTGACAGGACAGTGCTTACATAAGAGGACAGTTCTTAGGTAAGAGGACAATGCTTGTGTAGGAGGAGGGTTTCTTGTGTAAGAGGACAGTGCATATGTAAGAGGACTACTACGCTTATTAAGAGGACAGTGGTTGTGTAGAAGGACAGTGCTTATGTAAGAGGACAATGCTTATGTAGGACGGTGCTTACATAAGAGGACAGTTCTTAGGTAAGAGAACAATGCTTGTGTTGGAGGACAGTGCATATGTAGGAGGATAGTGCTTACATAAGAGGAAAATGCTTTTGTAGGAGAACAGTGCTCATTTGATTATAATTATTATATAATTATCGTTAATTAGTAGCTTCTATAGCTCCTACGTCTAAACCGCAAGTCATCGACCGATGGCGCTCCAAATCCAAGATGCCGAAAAGTCTAAGTTTAAGTTTGAACTGTTTTGTTTATGTTTTTTCTCATCAGAACTCACATGCAGGACCTTCAGGAGGTGACGCACGAAATCCACTATGAGAACTTCCGATCGGAGAAGATGGCCAACGGAGGAGGAGGAGCTAAGCCACGACAGATCAAGTGCGTGTACTGCCATCTATTTTCAGCCTCATTCAGCTTCCTCCCACCCAGTGGTGTAACGAGGGGCCTCAGCGCCCGGGGCAAGGGATGATAACTGCGCCCCCTTTTAATTTTGTTGTTGACTTTTAGTCGTTCTTGTCATAGTACTGTGTACCACTGAAAGCTAATTTTGCGCCCCTCTGGTGCTGCTGGCCCCTTTGCCCCCTTTGTTACGCCACAATTGGGACTTGACCTCTTTGGAAACTGCTTTCTCCGTCTCTTTGTTCAATTGGTCCCTCTCTTTGGAATTCTCCTCTGTTCACTCATTCTCTCTGGCAGTCTCTCTTCTTCCTTCGCTTTTCTCAAAACCTGTTTATTTTCGCGGGGCTTAGCACACTGGGAGCGCTTCTGAACGGTTCACCCTACTAGAGGCGCTTTACAAATGCTTAAATACAATAACTAATATCTAATTTTTTGTTTCGATCAAGAACAACAGATGAACTGCATGTGCCGCCATCTATCCACTGACTTAACTGATGAAGCAGCTCTTCGGCTAAGGGGAGCTGTTGGTCCCACGGCCCACTCCTTGGCCAGACAGCGTTGAGCCTTCTCGGTTGTTGGCCCCCTCCACTTGGAATGGGCTCCCGCTAGCGTTACGCTTACTGCCCCGGAATAATTTGCCTGCTTTCTCCCAATATTATTGCTAAAGTCCTTTCTCTTTGGCCGTGGCAGGACTCGGAGCGCCTCTGAGTAGGCTTCTTGAACAGGCGCTATATAAATTTCCGGAATGAATGAATGCATCATTATCGTTTCATCATTCCATGTGTTTTTATTAGGGCTGGGCATTTAACGCGTTAATAACGCGATTAATGCGTTAATTAATTAACGCGATTAAATTTTTTAACGCAGTTAACGCGATTGTCACTGAGCCCATTTATTTCTAAAAATGCGCTAAAGCCTAAAACAATTCTTTATAAAACCGCTCAGTTTAAACTTTAAACTAAAGTAAAAGCATGTTTGCTTTTGTTTATTGACTGCGAGCATTTATATAGCGCATATTCAACGTAACTACTCAGAGTCGGTGAAGTAGTTGTACTTGTTACCTATTGTGACATGCGTTAAAAATTAATCGCGTTATTGAAAATTTTAATCGTGCGATTAATTTCGATTAAAATTTTAATCGTTTTTATTGAAGTCGTCGTGTTTTCTGTTAGCAAAGCGCGAAGCAATTCGACCGATGTCTACGAAAAAGATGAGAAACTGACGGAGAAAGAGAGACAACTGGTTGAAAAAGACGCCGAAGTATGACATCGTTTTATCCCTTCTAGGCCTACATAATAATAACAATAACAATATTCATAATAGTAATGATGATAATAATAAAAGTAGGGCTGTGGAAGTTAACAATTAATTCATTGATTAATCGTTAATCAATTTTAACGATTACATTTATTTTTAATGATTAATTGAAGACTGTGTGTTATATTCGATAAGGTGCCCGGTATTATAGCAATTGTGGTTGAAGGAAGACATTTGAACTGAAAAACTTAAACATTTTTATTTTACATCTGTAATTGGGGAATACATTATTTTAATCTATGGCTGTGGAAGTTAACGATTAATTAATCGTAAATTTTTAAAAACTTAACTATTAAAATTTTTTGTATTGTTAACAGCCCTAATAATAATTAGCATTATTTATCTAGGTCGTAAGCGCTCTGACCAATCGTCCCACATTTTATCAGAGTTCCTAAGCAGCTGCTAAATGAAGACAATTGTTGTTGCTTAAGTTGCTGTTCTTGTTTGTTGTCGTGCAGTTGCGGAAGATGCAGGAAGTGATCTCGAAGATGCAGGCCCAGATGCAGAAGCAGGCGGCCAGCACACCGCCGCCCACGGACGCTGGTCACCATGGCGACCAGGTAAATGTTACCTATTCATGTTCAGAGCACCTGTTACCTGTGTATGGTCAGTAGGTGTTAGGCTGAGACAGGGATAAATGTTCGCAAGGGGCCAAGAAGTTCTTATGTAATCATCAATGCAGAATGCAGTAGTCAATGGCTACACAAGGACTTGTTCAATTGCTACATTAGCCCTTGTTAACTGCTGCTATAGCACTTTTAACTGCTATTACTTGTTACTGCTGCTTTTTAACCGCTTTGTTACTGCTATAGCACTTTTAACTGCTACAGTAACACTTGTTAACTGCTACATTGGCACTTTTAACTGCTACATTAGCACTTGTTAACTGCTACTTTACCACTTGTTAACTGCTACATTGGCACTTTTAACTGCTACATTAGCACTTTGTTAACTGCTACATTAGCACTTGTTAACCGCAGTTTTTTCCCAATAGTGAAAATCAACACTGACTGACGCAGTATCTGTTTCGTTAATAAATGCTACTAGAGTCAAAACCACAGCCATTCCTGCTTAACTTAGCATTTTTATTAACTGCTAAACATGAGGTAGCACTTCTTAACAGCGGTGTTTTTTCTGTTCACAGACAAACAATGGTCATTCCGCTTCTGAAGCCTAGAAAGGACGGTGACGCTTCGATGTCATGGTCGACTCTTGCGGGCGACATCTAGCGACGCGAGACACTACTTTGCTTATAACGTTCCAGATGTACATTGTCTGATATGCAGGCAGACGAAATCAGTGTGGCCAGCAGCCAGGCCCCTTTGGCCATTGATAGTAGCACTTTTAAGAGCTTCTTGAAAGGTGCTATATACATACATACACACATACATACATGCATGCCAACATACATACATACGTCATACATTCATACACACACATGCATACATACATACACACATGCATAAATACATGCATACACACATACATATAGACATACATACATGCTTGCATACATACTCTAGCAAACACACCGTGAAGAGAAGCCGCCCTTTTATAATAATAATAATAACAATAAGTAATAATAACAACATTATACTAATGACACGTCTGCCATTAACCATCTCAGATGGTGTATGATGAATCCAGACAACAAGAGGATAATAATTATTGTCTGGCAACAATTCTCGTCTGTTAACCCTCTGTGGACTCCTGTCTGGTGTTAGCTGGCCACTAATGTCGTCTGCCATTTTTGTTGAATCTCTGGGGTTTATAAAGACATCTAGCGTTGATCAAATTCCAGTGTTCTCTACCTATGATCTAACCAAGTCAAACGCATGGATCGTGTGCGAATAGTTTATGTAGCACGTTCATACGTATGTGCTATAATATTATAACAAGTAGTCCGATATTTATACCTGCGATCTGTGGTTTTGTGCGTGTTACTGGTGTTCAACACCTTAAATGTGCCTTTCAAATTCAATTGTTCGACATGCCTTTTGTTTGACGTTAAGCACCTAGTGTTTCACTTTTAACTCCTATGTACCCCTAGTCGTCTTGGAAATTTATTCCAACCACAAATGGTGCTATTTATAAATGCTTGTAACTGACGTTGTATGTGAATGTTAACCCTTTAAGTCCCGTACGTGTAACTCATTAGATTCCTAGTCGTCCTGTATTTTTTAACGGATTCGATGAATATGCATTTCTGACTTGCCAATAACCGTCCGTATTAAGTTCTCCTTTGAATTTGTTTTAAAATTGGAATAAATGCTATTTTTCTATATCGTGTGCGAGTGTCTTTCACTGGGGATCTGTTAAATTCCTTAAATGGCGTGGCGCCTGTTCAAACTGGCAGCGGTGGTGAAGTATCTCACACGATCAATTCACCGAGATATTTAGCAGGGTTGATGCCGTTCAGTTGGTATAGAAAGAAAGGTCTACTTGATTAGTCTTTGTCTTTTAATGAACTAAAAATTCCTTGAGTCTTAGTCGATGTGTCCGACGTATTCGCAGATGCTGTCGTAGTCTAAAGTGAGGACCTGGTCCTGGTCTGGAATGAATCGGACGACCGCCTTGCAGCGCTCCTTGTCTTTTTCGATGATTTCCGCCAGCTGGAAAATGAAAAAAAACATGTGATATAAACGGACATTTTATACAGGTCCAGTCTCTTTGCCAGTCTCAACCACCATCAGGCTCAGGCTCCTATATCTACCACCCCTAGGGCCTTCCACTCAAAACTGAAGTCTCATCTCTTCAAGAATTCATACCCGACTCATCTGATCATCCACCTTCCAATTCTCAAAATAAACAACCAACACCCACCTTAACAGCTACCGTCCCCTCTGGCAACCGAACTCGGACCACCTTCTAACTACCCCTTTGGGCAACCCCTCTGACTCGACGCAGCGCTCGTGAATAAGCTGGTTCCCATTGGCTCTTTAGTTTGGAACTTACGATTACAATTATGAAAAAGTACTGAACCAAGATCCAAGGCAGCAATGCTTGAATGTAGACTGAAGGAAGTTTAATAAGCCATCTAAGAAAGAAACAAGTCCATACGGATAGGTAAGATAAAGGGAGGTAAGGTAAGGTAAGAGAGCTAGTAAAAAATAACCTAAAAATGAAGTCGTAAGAATACGAGAGGTTTGGTAAGGTATGGATTTTGTAGGTGATAATAAAAACAGCCTAAAATAGAAATGCGCAATTTCAAAAACGTTGAAGGTAAGGTTGTAAAAAAAGAACTAATTATGGAAAATGTTTATAAAAGACGAAGGAATGTGCAATTATGACAGAAAAGCCATTTTAAATACAGTTGCAAAGACTGAAGAATGTTGGTCGAATGTGGACATTATTGAAGGACAGTCCCTTGCACACCTTTTCTAAAGTTTGTAATGGCTTTATAAATAAAAGAAGATTAACAGTACAATAAATATAAGTGTGCTCAGAGTCCGTGCAATAAATAAAAGATTAGCAGTACAATAAACTATACAATAAAAAATAAATTAACTCTGCCATTGCCAAGCCTGGGTAAAACAGGAGGGCAATGCTAATGATCTTTGTTATCACACAGTGTCGTTAAACTAAAACTACTACCAACCAGTACCTTCAGCTAGCCCTGAGGGTACGAAGCATTAGCGACTTCATTTTCAAAATCGACGCCTGGATCGTCTTACCTGTGACCTGTGATTGCCCTTGACGATCATCACTGTTGACGTGATGTCGCGAGGAATAACCGTCTCCAACTGTTCTTGCCGGATACCTTTGACAAAACATAGCAGATGTTCGCAATGGTCATTGCACCTTCGTGAGGTTATATAAAACAATATATAGAGTATAGACTGCATATTAAAATAAACTAATCGAGAAATAGAGAAAGCTGTCATTTAAACGTTCATGTTAGCCAAAATGAGGTCTGCAATTGGTCCAACAATAAAGAATATTCTATTCTCTTCTATTCTATGAATCGCCATGTACATACACACACACACACACACACACACACACACACACACACACACACACACACACATGTACATACACACACAAACACATACATACAGTCACGCACACACATAATACATTGCCAGGAAAGCAAAGTTTGTCTTCACCTTCTAATAGTTGTCCATTCTCTGACCGACATATACACGAGTCGCTGCTGACGACGTCTATTATGACGACCTATTAAAAGAAAACAATTACATATCGTATCTGAGAATTTATAAAGCGCATCTTACAGAACTAGCTATTTAGAGGCACTCTCAGCGTGGCAGCCCGAGGAAATAAGAAAGTCTCCGTGTATATTGTGTAGTAAAGTATCCCATTTGGGACATTGGTTAGAGCAGTCGCCTTGTAACGCGTACAGTATGCATTCGAGCCTCCTCCTCTGAGACAGTAGCGTAACAAAAGATTTCAGTGTCCAAGGGCAAGATTTGATGACTGCACCCTTTCAATTTTCTTATTGCTTTTAATCGTTCTTGTCATAGTACTGTGCACCACTGAAAGCTAAATTTTGCGCCCCCTTGTGTTACGCCCAGGGGCGGTTGCCCCCATCTGCCCCCCTGTGTTATGCCACTGCTCTGAGACGGTTACCATTATGATAGTAAATAATAACTAGATAATAATGGGCCGGGAGCGCTCCTGAGTAGTTACCTTGAAGGGGATTTATATAAATCTCTGCAATGAATGAATGAATAATAATAAAAAAATAATAATAATAAAATATTAGCAAATAATAATAATAAGTATTATTATTATTATTATTATAATCTTTGTTATTATTATTATTAAAATTCAAACTTACATACCACAGTATGATTGCAATTCGTAGTATGAACGCCTTTGAACGGATGATCACAAGTTATTACAGGAGTCAAATATAATACTAAAAATGAAATAATAATAATAATAATAATGCAGAATGGTTGAAACAAACCTTGGTCTTGAAATATTTTCCGTTTTTGAATTTCTCGTCGACGAATCGTACCCTGAGGCACGGATGGACCCAGAGCGAAGACGACGTTTGCTCCCTCTCCTTCTTCTCCTTCTTCTTCTTATGCGTTGTCTTCTCATCATCCCTGCGCATGGAAAAACCGAAATACAGAATGATAATTATGTATGTATGAATGTATGTATGTTTGTCTGTATGAATGTTTGTATATATGAATGCATGAACACATGAATGCAAGTATGAATGTAACTATGAATATATTTATGAATGTATGTATGAATGTATGTGCACATACATATGTAATATGTATGCATGTGTACTTGCATGAATGTGCATAGATATAGATGTATGTACGATTGTACATATGTATGCATGCATATGCACACGTGTGTGTATACAATATGCAAATGTGTGTGTGTGTGTGTGTGTATGTGTGTGCCTACATGTATGGCAGCAAAGACAATTAATTTTTCACAGTGACATTACCTATTGTCTCGTGGCGCATAAATTTGACGTCATTTCTGCTTCCTTTCTTACCTTGCGGAGTAAAATATGCACCAAAGCCCCAACCTTAATGATCGGCTTTGATGTGCCATGTGCATTAGAACCAGCTCCAAAAGTTACTAATTAATAATAATAATAATAATAATAATAATAACACTAATAATAACAATAATAACACCAATAATAATAAAAATAATATTAATAATAATAATAATAATAATAATAATAATAATAATAATAATAATAATAATAATAACAACAATAATAATAAGGCTGGCAAGTGTTTAACACGTAAGCCACACTAACCGTTCTGAGCGTGATTTTCTTTTCGAAGAAGTCCTTTCTTCCGCATCATCCTCTTCTCTCTTCCTTCGACTTCTGTCGCGGTCGTTGACATCATCTTTCGTCTCTCCTGTCTCTGGACCGTCCGTCTTTAAGTCGCCGTTCTGAGATTTGTACTTTTCAACCGACTTCTTATCTGCGACGTTAAAAGAACGAAGCCATTTATTGAACTACAGAAATTATAGGTTACAGACGTTTGAGGTAAGTTAATAAGTAATAATAATGTCGCGGTCGTTGACATAGTCATTTTTAGCAAGAGATAAACCCCACGCTTTACAGCAACAGTGATACAGTAGTGAAAAGTAGCACAACGTGAGTAGGAAATAAGAAGAGCAGTCCCTTACACACCTCTTCTAAGCCTTTCAATCGCCATATAAACATGAGAAGAAGAGCAGGCCCTTAGCTAGCTCTGAGATGAAACCATTGGTATGAAGTGTTAGCGACTTTATTTTCTCAGCCTCGGCATATGAGGGCGTGTGGCCAGTCCTATCCCTCACAACTATCATCATCAGCATCGTTATCATCATCATCATAACAACTATCATTATCATCATCTACGTATTAGCTTGCACTCTGCTGATTGGCCAGATCTGTTTGTTCCTAGGACTAGGACTGCCTTGGCTCAACGCCGGGCATTTGCTGTGGTTGATCCCTCTACTTGCAATGACCTTCATCATCTCATTAAAGCCTAATTATAATGACTAGTATTTTTCCTCTTTGGTCTCTCGTTCTTTAAAGACGTTTCTTTTCCCCGGGGTTTTCGTGCTGAGGGCGCTTTCTGAGTAGTTATTCTGAGAGATGCGCTATATAAATCTTTAGATACAATACAATACAATCTATATCTGTCACGGGCTGTCAATGATTGAAGAAATCATTCATTCATTCTGGAGATTTATATAGCGCCCCTTCAAGAAATCTGCTGCACAGTAATGAATAGCTTCTAATTAGTTTAGACACTAACTATTAATCGATGGCACTGAGGAATGATGACTAAGTCATGACCATGTAATTTCAGAGCATACATATTGGGTAAACCATTGACTATTTCAACAAAATAGTCTCTCGTTCTGGGAAAGTTTGACAGTTGTTGACAAGGGGGGTTTTCGTGCTTTGGGCGCTCAACAAAATTTTTCCAATGAATCAACACAGAGGCTTCAAAATAGTATATAAATCTTAAGTAATGCTAAAAATGTATAAAATGCTTAATCTGTAATAGGGCTACTACAAAAATTGGTAATAAACTAAACTCATATCATTGAAATTCGAGATTGCATTTTTAGTGCCCCTTTTTTAAAATCCTACTGCAATGTATTGAATTGTGTCTCATTTTTAGGAGGCGGGGGTTCTGGGATTGTTGACATAATTTTTGGGGCTCCGTCAATGGTGACTAGGGGGGGTCAAAACTGACCATTTGTTGACATAATTAATGGAGCATACATATGAGCATACTTATGTATCGATGTTCCTTGTCGTATTCGGTCTTAGTGACAAGCTTTATCGCGTACTGGCTGAGCGTCACGTTCTCTCCGCTGAGTGACATCGTCACGTAGACTCTCACGGCGTCTTCCTCGACACCCGTCACCTGAAAACAGCAAAAGTAACACTTCTTTCAGACTTAATTCACATCGTCAAATAACCATTATTATTAATCATTATTGCGCATTTATTAAGCGCCACTATCTAACGACCGAGCATCAATCGATGGCACTGAGAAATTGTGAGTGAAGGACTTGCTCAAGGTCTCTACACAGTAACCGTCTAAGAGGAGCATCGAACCCTTACTCTCTGCGTTACAAGGCAAACGCTCACCGAAGGGCTAGGCAATCTTATGTATCTCCCTGCGCATACTAACTGACCCATGGTCTATCTGGCCCTGGGCTTTACGATGTGGTGAGGGCGACAAGTACGGTGGCAATTATGTTGTATGCTGCTCCGGCATGGTGGGGCTTTGCCAGCCAAAGGGAGAAGGGAATGCTCCAGTCTGTAATGAACAGATTGATCCGTCAGCGATACCTCCCAAGTGATAGCCCAACCTTTGAACAACTATGCCTTAAAGCCGACACCTGCTTGTTTTCGGCGGTCCTGGCAAACCCGGGCCATGTTCTCCATAGGTTTCTTCCTCCAAAAAAGCTGTTGGCCTATTCCCTTCGACCCCGGTCACATGACCGTGTTTTACCTTTAGCTAATCATAATATGAAAAAACTTTTATAGTTAGAATGCTTTATTCATATTGACTATTGATTGTTTATTGTTTATTATATATGATGTATGTACACCAGAATGCGGATTGCAACTGGTTCAATTAAAGAATATACTTACTTTAAACTCTCATATTATTAATCGCTTGTCGTGTCACATCCTTATATAGAGTCGTCCGACATCGTTTTAAAGGTGTCTAAATAAACCGTTTTAGAACGATTGAACCCACACTCTCCACGTTACAAGGCGACTTTCTGTTTAACCTCCTAATCCTAGCGTGTCCCATCCTTATATAGCATCGGCTGACATCGTTTAAAAGGTGTCTAAATAAATCTTCTCAGAAAGCACTCTAACAGATCGGCTCCTGTGTTCCACTTATGAATGCCATGATTACACGCCCCTATCGACTTAGTAGAGTGACGTACTTGGAAACGTTATTCTGCCCACCGATTTTGTATATATATATATATATATTCATTCATTCATTCAAAAATTTATATAGCGCCCCTTCAAGGTAACTACTCAGAAGCGCTCCCAACTCCAGTCCGGCCAAAAAGGTAAGTTTTCAAGTGGCCATAAAAAGTATCAGTGCATGTTCTAGGGAACAGGCGTAGCTCCTGAGGGAGGCTATTCCAAACCCTAGGGCCTACCACAGAGAATGCTCGGTTCTGCATGGTTGCTGTGCGGGCAAACGGGACCACCACTACCCCCCTCTCAGCAGAGCGAAGGGAGCGACTACCCTGAACCCCCGACACCGGCTGACAGATATATACATATATTATATATATATATTCATTTATATACATGTGTTTGTGTGAATATATAAATATATGCGGGCTAAAGAGATCTAGCAATCGCAGACAGATTGAATAAGAAACCTAAACTCAAACTCAGAATAATCAGACAGAAAAGAAGAAAGGATAGACAGGAAAAAAAGCACTCTTGTGCGTTACGTTGAAAGCTCACTTGGACCGTAGTGATGAAATATTGTTGGCAGAACCGTATATATATTCTAAAGATGGCCGCAAATAATTCCTGGCGAAAACGAGCATCCCTATATAACCGACACGGCAGCTTATTCCCAAGCCCACAACGGACGGCAGTACTGTTACAGTACAGGCCCCGCAGTTTTGATTGCCCGTCTGCCTAAGTGGCCAATCTTGAATATTCTGGATCTTTTCGTGTTGAGATTTGTTGCATTGAAACTATGAGAACTGAGATCAAATCCAACGCTACCCGTTGCATGTAAGTTACAGAACACCCAGATTTACTTCCCTTGAATCACAGCTACGCAGTTTCCCAATTACAATACGACTCCTATTCCGCACTCACCGTTCCGTACTGTCCTTCCAGTTTTCCCGTCAGGACTTGACAGTGGACTCCCGTTTTAAGAATCAGTTTCTCCTCCTCCGCATTCCCCGTTTTGCTCTTCACGGCATAGGCCGCAGAATGCATCGGCACATTCGCTCCGAGACCCAGGCCCTGTGGTCGTGGTCGAGACTCGTAGGCCTTACCGGAGCTGCTGTTTAAAAAACACATTGATTAGTATTAATTATCGTTAATTAGCGACTTGTAGTTATTAACTCTGCCGCTGCCCGTACTGTTGTAGAGTCAGTCTAAAGCCTGGAGAAAGGAGGAGGGCGACGTGAATAGTCCTGGCAGCCACAAGATGTCATTAAGCACTGGAAACTAACTACTTTTTGCAGACCTTCATTGCAGGGGTGCTCGATAGTGTAGTGGTTAGCGTGCTAGACTGTCAATCCAAAGGTCGGGGTTCAAATCCCCGCCAGGGCAGAAATTTGATTTGAGATTACTGCTCTACCTGCACCCCAGAAAACTCAGCTATAATGAGTACACTAACTGTACACTGTCAGTGGGCAGATGAAACGAGACGAGGGAGAGGACTGGCCACCCGAACTCATATGCCTTTAGGGTTAGTATAAGGGACTGCTCTTCTTCTTCTTCATTGCACATATCTGCATATGAACTGGCGAAAATATTCAAAATCTGAGATGAAGTGTGAACCACAGCACAATATAACATAAGTGAAAAATTGTCAAGTGCAACTTCAAGAATAAGTTGATAAGCAGTGATCCCAACCAATCAAAGAGGCCACACGATACAACAGAACAGCCTTCAAGCATTTGCAGAACAATTGAAAGATGACAGACTGATTGGCTAACTTATGATGTTAAAAGGAAGACTATTCCATGATAAAGGTAAGTAAGTAAGGGCCAAGAAAGGTAAAACTGACCTAGCCCGAAAGATGACAAGGATACCATGTGCAGCCGACCGGAGGGACCTGCAGCCAGGAATAGATGAGGCAGAGATACACAAGGATTGAGATAGGATGGGGTTAGTTCCAATTACACAATTTCGCATAAACTGGCATATACAATACAATACATACAATACAATACAAAACCGGTTACATACTCGTCTTCTTCATCCTTCCAACCCATTCCACGCAACATCGCTTTTCCAAACTGAGCAATCGGAATCTTTTCATAGTCTTCATCTTCTATCTGCAACGACAACAGAGAGCTTTAGAAAGACGAACAGTAAGGTCAACTGTATTCTTCCTTCATTTCAACAACTATCAGTCGATTAACAATTATTATTAATTACAAATCTATTGTACAGCCGAAAATAGGAGATGAAATTTACAAATAATTAAATATCTTAGTCTTCTCTAGTCGCCGATTGGTCAGAGTGCAATGCCTTGTAGCACGTGAGAGTGTGGGTTCGATCCTCCTTCTCCACTTGAGACGGTTACTGTGTACGAACCTTGAGCAAGTCCTTCACTTACAATTGCTCAGCACCATCAATTGATGCTTGGCCAGTAGATAGTGATGCTCAATAATAATAATAATAATAATAATAATAATAATAATAATAATAATAATAATAATAGTAATAATAATAATAATAATAATAATAATAATATCAATAATTGCCAGTGAGGGATACATGTACTTCTGAAGGGGGTTGCCCATTGACAGATATTCTGTAGCAGTTCTCCATTACATTACACTGTACATCTTTTAAATGATCATCAAAATTTAATTTTCATAGTTTCGCTGCCACCAACATCTCGATCGTTGTCGTTGCGCTGGGTGCGTCTGAGGAGACCGCTTCCTCGCTCGTTTCCGTCGGTGCTTTGAGTCGTCATGGCAATCGAAAAGTTCTCGTCTTTCTCAGTTTTCTTTGCCTCTGCAACAGAAACGATGTCCGTGACAATTGATGCATTAGGATTGACTCATGAAATGAATGACTCATGAAAGGAAATTACTACTTAATAGAATGATTCTTTGAGGGAACAATTCTTCAATTAAAATTCTAGTAAAATAGCCATACAAATCCACCTCAAGTCGCCACGTAGGGACTCTGAGCAAGTGCTTCACCCGCAACTGCTCATGCGCTTCGGCGTGAAACTCCGATTCAGTGTCTGCGCTGTAGTTGGGAGCGCCTCCCAGTAGAAATCTTGAAGGGGCGCTATAACAAGTGCTCATACATACATACAAATTATAAATAAGTTTACCGAATAATTTAAAGAAATTTATTTGCAACTATTTGCATGTATAGCATTTGCTGAGGCGAATAGTGCCGAAAAACAGGATAGGCCTATAAAATTCAGCTGAGGCAAATGTTCAAGGTGATTTCCGGTTACTCCCTACTTACAAACAGATCACATATCACACACAGACGATATGCCACAGAAATTAAAGTTAGAAAAGCATCTCACCTGCCAGAATTTCCTGCACAGCAGCATTTGTCGCCTCATCTCCGATCTCTGTGCTTCTATTGTTCTTTGAATCGGAACCCTTTCTAACGTCATCTCTACGTCTTTCCAGCTGCCAATTTCCAGATTTCACCGGGATTACGAGCTTATCCTCTTCCGTTTTCGGTTTCGCGCTGATAAGCAACAATGGGGTTAAACCACTTATTGGCAAAATGGGACTTTACACCTCCCAAACTTGAATTTAACCATCATTTCTTTTCCTTTTTTGCCATCAGTCAAACATAGAAATGAGCATTCATCACCTTACCTACCCAACAACCTGGTTCCGAGAAAAGAACTCTGCTCTCTCTGACGCAGTTATTGCGCGGTGCATCGAAATTCGGTCATTTATATTACAATTACATACATTGTAATCTCGAGATTTCTACAGCGCTCAAAAAAGAAGTCCCGGGAACCAGACTATCTGAGGCGCTTAGTCAAAATAAAATGGATAGGCAGAAGGGGCTAAAAATCGGTTCCAGGTCCATATAGGTCAGACGACTAAGGTGGATGATGTTCAGAATTGATATGGCGATGGAGGTACGGGGAAGAGGAGTAATCAAGATAGGATTTGTGAGAGAATTGCTTTCAGGTTTCATGTTCATCGTATCTAAATATTTATAAAGCGCCTCTCTCAGAATAACTATTCAGAAGCGCTCTCAGCACGAAACCCCCCGGGGGGGGGGGGAAGAAACGTCTTTAAAGAACGAGAAACCAAAGAAAAAAAACCAGTCATTAGTTTAGCCCTTACTGAGAGGGAAGGTCATTCCAAATAGAGGGACCAACCACAGCAAATGTCCGGCGTTGAGCCAATGTTTCGTTTAAATTCGCGTTTCTAAAAATAGGTAGTCCTAGTCCAAGGAATAAAAAGATCAAGGGGCTCGATAGCGCATTGGATAACAACTGGCACAGAGAGCGAGAGCTACCGAGTTCGAGATCCGTAGGGCGGATATGCTTTGTAGGCTGCTATTAGCGCCGTGTATTGCAGGCTGTCTGTTCTGTTAGTAGTTAATATTTAAATTGCATAACATGTAAATGTACAGCGCAGTGCGTTTGTCAGGCGCTTAATAAAGAAAAGATATTATTATTAAGTCAATCAGCAGAGCGATGTTAAGATGCTGCTAGACTCTATTATCGCCCAATACATACTTCCACGTTTGTGTAGGTTCTGCCTGCGCAGCATCGCTCCCTTTCTCATCGGTTTCGTTGATCACAGACGACTCTAACAGCTTCTTGTTGTTCGTTTTCGTAAATCCAAAAGAAACTCCCGAAGGATTCGCATTTTTTAGCTCTGCATCCATGTTTTCGTTTAAATTCGCGTTTCTAAAAATAGATAAGACCACTGATAATAATATCAACATTTTTGGAAAAACATAGATAACTCTAAAAAAAACATAGTAAAACATAGACACGGTTTTTCAGGAGGTGGTGTAGCGTAGGTAAAATTTGAGCTTTTGTTGAGCGTGGAGTTCTAAAAAAAGTCATCACATCCCAATAAGAATTGCTGAAAAAGTAACTTTTTTAACAAGTAAAGCTTCCATGGAAAATAACATAGATTTCTGATAAAAACATAGAAACATAGATGATGCCAAAAAAACATAGATCTTGAAGGAAAAAGATAGGAACAGTAACACCGGATAAGACGTTACTCCGACTTTCAAGCGGCTGACAGAAAACTGTTGTGTCACGCATCAAGCATAAAGTCTAAGGCAAAATCTAAGCAGTGTAGATTGTTGGTTCATTTAATAATAATATTAACGACTTTTGTTGGACACAGAAAGGACGAAAACATTCGTCTCTCATGGGCAGCATTCGATATTTCCGCTCCGTGATCACAGTATTTAGTATACTTCGAGGGACTCGGAAATTCAGGAACGAATGTAGGCTATTTGAGCCGCTGGATGTATACTTTTTGTTCTAAGCTTAGCTCAGACCTTAACTCATTCCCTCCGCAGGCAAATTCCTTCACGAAAACCGCTCCACAGGTCTTTCATTCAGAACTGAAAAGACTGCTCTTTCATATATAGCGTAATGGATAACACACTGGCGTGGAGAGCGAGAGGTGCCGAGTTCGATCCCCGTAGGTCGGATCACATGCTTTGTAGGCTGCTATTGGCGCAGTGTATTGCAGGCTGTCTGTTCTGTTAGCAGGCCTATAGTTAAGATTTATGTCTTCTGTCATTTGTGTTCTTGTGTTCTTGTGAATTGTTTAATTGTCATAATATGTAGGCCTAAATGTACAGCGCAGTACGTTTGTCAGGCGCTAATTGTCAGAAAAGATATTATTATTATTAATTATTATTAAAATTATTATTATTATTATTATTATTATATACTTGAGTTTTTATACACCCAAAGTGCGGTATGGTTTCGATGAAGAATATTTCTTCTTCTTCTTAACCGTCCAATTACCTTTTGGATCTTGACTGCAGGAACCTATTTTGACCTTGCCTGCCCATCAATTTCTTTTTGACTGAGCGGCGAGTGCCTGTCATTAATCTGGTTCCAGAGATCCCGCGTGTATAGGATCTCGAGATTACGCGTTGTTGCACTTCGGCTTAACGACACTTTTTCATATCGAAGATGATTAGTGTCGGAGGCAGAAAGCAACCTCGTACTCCACGTTTATATTGCGACCGAGCCACCCGCAGTAAATATCCGAGAAATTAATCTCTGATAAACCGACCGACCGGGAATCGAACCCGGGCCGCCGGCGTGGCGAGCGGGCTACCAACCCACTCGGCCACTCAGGATCTCTGAGATGGCCGGAATTAAGTAGACGATTTAGAACAATCTGCCTCCTGAATTCCGCACTTTTTCGGTTCCTCCACCATCATCGCCAATCACCCACCATAATACCTGCCTCAGGCTGACAGGCTCCTCGATCCATCACCCCAAGGCTTTCCACTCGAAACTGATTTAAGTCTCTCCTATTGAAGAACTCCTATCCCGACTCAACTTCCAACTCTCGACCTAAACGACACCCACCTTAGCAGCTACTCTGACCCCTCGATCTGATCCTCTGGAAACCGGACTCGGACCTCCTTCGGACTACTCTCTCGGACAACCCTTCTGACTAGACGCAGCGCTTGTGAATAAGCCGGTGCCCCGCGCTTGGCTTTCGAGTGGCGCTCTAGAAGTTTGGAGATTACGATTACGATTACGAAAGACAAACAGACAGACATTTCTCTGCGTTAAATGATGATGATCATCATCATCATCATAACCAAAGATTACGCAGACCTACCGAGAGTAAGATGCAAACAGGCTACTGACGTAGACTAAACACAGAGAAATGCCATAAAACATTTTTTGGTTTTGCTATTATAGCGGCCATGGCATGCAACTTGTCTTTATTCTCAGGGGCGGCGCTGGTTTTTAGTTGTGGGGGTCACGAAAATGAAATGAACTTGCGGGGCATTGCGAGCGCCGAAGGCGCAAAGCTGCCCACGATTAGATCTTCAGCGGGGTCTGGGGCGGATGCCAGCCGCCAACGCTTTTATTTCATAATGTTGCCATATGGAGACATTTCAGCCAAAATGAACTAAACATTTATAGCTTTAAAATGAACTTGATTTGTTAGTTGCTACGTTGACTTGGTCAAAAATTTGCAAACATGTAATTACTATTTTATCTTAATTAAGGCTGTCAGCGAAACCAGCTTCCAGCAACAGCCGAATGAGCCGATGTTTTGACTTACAGAAACGTTGGCGCGCACCCCCCGGCCAGCGCCGCCCCTGCTTAACGTGACTTTGTAAATGCTCCTATAGCGGAGGCGCTTTATAAATCTTTAAATACAATACAATACAATCCAATAGGCATAATTAATAATGACGGAACTGCAAAAACTCTGATCCTCGGGTCTCAGAACTCTCCCTGCTGCAACCACTGAGTACATACTATGAGCTCATTATATTATATCAGAAACTGATATAGTATTATAAGCCTACGTCTGCACCCAATGCCTGCAACAAGGTCGACTCCTGAAGACCCTTAGCTCACAGCCGATAGGTATACATGTCGACCTCTTTATATAGTGTACCAATCGCGTTCACGTAAAAAAAGGTGTCTATGTGATTGTTACTTTTCCGCTGTTAATATTTATAATTAGCTTAAAGTTGTCAATTTACAGTTAATTCTGCACAATATTGCTTTTCGCAGCTATATGATATTATTTTACATTTCGTAATAATGTGATTGTCAGGACAATTAATATATCTTTCTTAAGACGAGCCATTTGCATATTGGCCATGTAATTATTATCAACTGCAATTATCATTATCAGAATGTCTATTACTTGATCAAAGTCACTTGATGGAGGCCGAAAACCATGAAAAACTTAGGCGGTAGGCCTATAGGCTTACCGACTAATTTTTTTGCTAAGCTGATCGAGGCCTAGTTCATACTCGGGTATTATTTAAAAAAGGCTAAATTAACAGATATAGGCCTAAAATATGAAATGAAAGTAGGCCTAGCAGCAGGCAGTAGCAGCACAATAGCCTAACTCTGGCGTTCGTATTTTCGTATTATTATTTTTTTATGCCCCGAGGTATACAGGATCCCTCAGGGACTCAGATATTACAAGCTGATGTTATTATTATTATTATTATTATTATTATTATTATTATTAATTATTATTAGGCCTATCATCATCATTATTATTCTAATGTTGTTGTTAGGGCTATTATACCCTCTGTCCATGTTGGGCTAAGGGTCAACAAAAGAACCGGCGAAGGCTTATTGTTATTGATAATTATTATCAAATCATTATCGTCATCGTCATCGTCATCATCATCATCATCATCATCATCATCATCATCATCATCATTATTAAACTGTCATTTATAACGCGCCTAAACAAAAGAATCTTGCACAAAAGCGCGTATTAGGAAAGTCTAATCATAATAAGCCTAATTCTTAAACAAAATAAGTCTTAACATGGGGTTAATTTTGAAGAGCGATAATGTTGCAGATTTTCAAATGAAAGTCCGGCAGTTTATTCCATTCAGGGCAAATCCACGGTTTCCGAATTTCTAAGTGATCGTTGGACAACAAATTCAGCTTGAGATGAAGAACATAGGCCTAGGCTAATCCTCGCAAGGATTGGACAGATGAACAGGGTTTAACAAGAGAGCTA
Source organism: Aporrectodea caliginosa (assembly GCA_020284085.1). NCBI lineage: Eukaryota > Metazoa > Annelida > Clitellata > Crassiclitellata > Lumbricidae > Aporrectodea > Aporrectodea caliginosa. Next base: position 752,091 of record JACEVL010000014.1, read on the forward strand.
GTCACATACGAAGGAGATGAATTTGTGTGGACTCGGTATATTAGATGATTAGAAGACAGATTTTGAGTTTTATGCGAACTTGTAATAATGGGAAGCCAGTGTAGTTCACGAAGGGTGGGGTGACGTAATCACGAGGAGTTAAATTTAATTATTAATGTTGGTCCTTGTAAATTAATTAACCCTTAATTGCTCATCTTGAGCAGGGCTTGATTTCCAACAATAAAAAATAAACCAACTGTGAAGTTTTCATTTCTGAGGCCATTAAAAATTTGGTTATAGTTTAAGATAAGCACCAGATGTTGCTGTGCCCCGCACAACGTATTCCGCGCCAGAGAAGAAGCTAGCGAAACGGCCAAAATAATCAATAATCTGGCGTGATCAGTGCGACCACTCTCCATTTTCTGAAATCCCAAGTTCTTTCCAGAAAATTCCCAAGATTGACCAAAAGTGTAAAAAAAATCCCAAGTTACTGAAAACGAAAAAGTTGTGATGAAATATGAAATGCGTTTTAACAATCGCAATTATTCACAAAAATGCCTAGCTAAGAACTCGCAAAGAAAAAACCCCCGAGCATAACGTTGAATTAACAAATTACACTGTTTACAAGTGAATAATAATAATAAACGTCTTTCAGTGAGGGAGTTTTTTCTAATCTGATTCGCTGCCACTGTTGAAAAGTACGGCAAAAACTAGTATGTAGAACTTAGAAAAAATCCCAAGATTGCAATGCAAAATCTCCAGATCCCAAGTCTGACCCCCAATATCCCAAGATCTTGGGCAAGATCCCAAGGAGTGGTGACACTGGGCGTGATGTAACAGGGCATTTATATGGCGCCAGTATAAAACAAAACGTTTGTTTCGTTGTGCACTTTATCAACTTCAGTCATCTTCCAAACATTTTGTTCAAAACTTGCATCATGACTTAAATATTTAACGTTCAGTATATCTCTTCACCAGAAACAGATCCAACACGGTATTCAACGTAAAACTGAAAAACTAAGAGTAAATTCATTGCTTCAAAATTGTCGAATGAAAAAATCTTGAGTCTTAATTTCCAAGAATATCTAGCAAACAGCAACAATTGGACATGCAGAAAACTCCTAACCTCAACCCCTTTCTGCAATGACATCATGTAAAACATTACATCATTTATGTAGCCCAAGTTTTTACACTGTAATAGGAACCACCATTTATAAAAGTCTTTCGATGGAACTGACCGTAGAATAGGTTAAAAATGCTAACGGAATTTGATCAGAAATTCTACAAATCTCCAATAATCAATGGTAAATTGTCAACTGCACGACCCTAAAACATACTTGTTGAAGGTTAAGTAGTATTGGCAGATTCACACAGCACCTATCTATGAAAAGTGTTACATAATTTCCTGCGGTTTAAGTAATTTCAGCCGAACCACTGGACCCAAATCATGGATTGCTTTTCTCTCTCTCACAAAGGGCTTGTTTGAAACGGACCTCTGAACAACCGCACAACCTAATTACGGCTTAGTCTTGGAGCACCATCAGTTGATGCCTTGTGCATTAGACATCGACGCGACAGAAGTTACGAATTACAATTCTCCCTAAACGTTGCACGGCTTCACATTGAATTTGCACTTTTGTGTGATACACCGGACCTGTTTAAAGGCAACACAAGCAAGTCTCCGCGTCGCAGGTTGTAAAATTCTCTGGAAACACACTAAAGCGGCCATCAACAAAGAGACAGATTGCAAAATTCTTCAGTTGCTGCCTCCCACCAAATAGTTTTATAAAAAAACGAATACCAATTGTTTTATAGTCAAATGCTCTTCTAACCAACAGTACCTGGTCGCAGGAAAGAGGTCGCTAGTTTCTACAACCGTTATACATAAACAAGCTGGCTAGCTACATTCCATGACTTTAGAAAAAAACCATGGTCTTAACCCACAACCTTAGACAAAGGATTGCTAGTTTCAACCCGTGATCTTTAGAAAGAGATTGCTCTCTTAACCCACAACCTTTAGAAAAACATCGCTACATTCTACCCATGATGTTTAGAAAAAGATCGAACAGGCCTGCCTGCGACTGCTTTTAATATCTTATTCCAAACTCCCACGTCTGCCATGTAACAATATCCACATCAGCCTCTTACCCAAGAGTTTCTTCAAAAGCTCTCAACACATTTATGTAGCTGTCGTCAAAATTGCATGTTACAAATAAAAACTGATGGAACTCGGCTTTAACAATTTCTCACCACATTACAATACAACTTCACTTTTAAAAAAAATTTCCCGAAAAAATTCAGTCTATTCTAACACACATGAAAACCGAAATTTCATGCGAATCTTGCAACATTACCTCAGTGTACACATCAATTATCAAACCAAATGATCTCAAAAGTGGTGGCGGATGACAAGAAAATTTATCCAATCTGCTTTAGATTAATCTGCAGCAATGAGACACTAAACTGGCAACATACGAGGTGGGGGGTCACCATACTCGCTAATAATTCTGCGCTCAATAAAATTAAGCTGTAGTCCAGCAATTACCGATTTGCTTCACATTGTTCTGTTATATGTTGCTACTTACTAAAACAAGCAAGCACGATTTTCGACAGATACAACGGCTCGTACACTAGATTGAGTTAAACTCTTCCAATTCCCACACCCACGAACTAACAAGACTACCTATGCCTCCACTGTCTTTATTAATTTTTATTTAAGTAGTGCCAATTCTGCAGGTGAAAATGTGGCGCTGTTTTGGACTGTTCAGTGTCTTGAACATAACAGGGTTCAAACCCGCACTTGGCTTTACCGGCCTAACCAATCGGCAACCAAGTTGCATGAGGAATTGGTCCCGACAGCACGCGTCAGTCTGAAAATAAATTTTCACGAGATAAACGGGCAATCCTAATTTGATTCGTAATCCTCTATTCACGAAATTCTCTCAAAAGCTGTTTAAAAACAACTAATAAAATAACAGCAGAGGTCTTCTCTAGTGATTTAAGAACATTTCATACCGACATTCTCACAATAACAAAGCAACAGAAGCGAAACTGCTTAGCTAATCCTCCCGGCCACCGTACAGCCACGGGGGGGCACATCCCCAAACCTTGAAGGCTAGAGACGTAATTTTTAAAAGGTGCTATATAAATGTCCAGACATCCACAGACATATATACAATTCAAATACTTAAACGTCGGCACCATCGATAAAACTTTGCGTCGAGGCCAGGGAAATGTTCACAAGACATCCTCCCTTCGCTAAACAAAGGGAATCGCGGCTCACAGAATCAGAAGCATTCGCAGAAACTAAACAACGGATCGATTTCATTGCAAGTGACGTCCACAATCAACAGTGTTTGTTCAATGTTCACGCATAAACGCAAATGTCAGTCCACGTTCGTCTCTTAGAAGTCTCTATCTCGCATTAACTATCGCAGTCCTATGTACAAGTAAACGCGAGGCCGCCTCACATCTCCCAGAGTTCACGTCCAGAGGTTTCTGCCGTCGACCCGACCCAATTCTCGACACTCGCCAACACCGGATATTCTCCCAGTCCTCGCAGAAACCAGCACGGCACAAGCTCCAGTCGAAATCGGCGCACATCGTCGCCGGAACGCGTCACACCGTCACATTCATGGTGCAACGTCATCACCACACTACTTGCGCGACACATCGTGAGCTTGCTCTTTTGAATGGATTTCTCTTTGTCGTACTGTACTCAGAACAGTCAGTTATTAACAGATTACCGAGCGCTCACGACGACCGCTGCAAGGACAATGACGTGGCTGCCGCGCACCAGCGTATCGTCTGACCAACAGGGAACCAGCGCCGGTTGAGCGTGACCGTTACGACCGCTCCTTTTTCTTAACGGTGCGCTTGCTCTGATGTTTCGCGATGATCTCGTATGCCTGAGGCTTGCGGCGAAGGACGCGCTGCAGCGAATCTTTTAACAGAACCTCACTGAGCTGATCGATGTACAAAAACGACAGAGATGGGTACCTAATCGATTAGATTCTAATCGATTAGACAACAGCTAAATTAGCCAAAAGATTTTGCTAATTCTAATTGATAGCTCGCGATTAGCTAACAAGAACCAAAGGCTCTCTATATCCTTTAATGATGAGCTGCATTGGTTTCACATATACTTTAATAAAAACTCGTCGTTAAAGGGTTAATACCCAATAAAAAACCCATTAATGAATTAATTCATGAATTAATTCATTAGTACGGATAGTCGGATATCAACAGATATTATATTAATTGAGCTTTATAAAGCACCGTTCTTGGCACGGCGTCCAAAGACAGTGTTGTAAAAATATAACCAGCACGTTGCAAAGAATGTCACTAAAGCTTCCTTTTTCACAGAGGGACCACTTACCAGCAGGATTTCTGGGATGACGCGAAGGTCATCGTCTGAAGGTAACTGTTTGCTGCTGGCTTTGGTCGGGAAATCCACCTGGATCGCCTTCAATCGATCGACGATTTCTCCTTCTAATGCAGCCTTAAATCAGATCACAGAGACAGGATTTATAAACAACAAGAAACATACACAACAAAACACACACACATATCCAATTACACAGCATTCAGCTGACAATAGGAAAGTAATGTACACACTGAGAGCATTATTCTGCAATGGGAAAGTACCAGAAAAGTACACACCGAGACCATACTTGAACCTAGTAGATTTCAACTGGACTTCACCAGATTGACAACGGTTTCATCTGAGTATGGGCCTAATTGATAAAAGTAAGACTGGATAGATGCAGTGATTGCATGTACTATAATGTACTAGTACAAGGACCGTGAGAAGAGGAGCATATCAAACAACACAGCAACAGCTGACAATGGCAAAGTAATGTACACGCTGAGATCATACTCAGGACAATGGGAAAATGCAGGTAATGTACAAACCGAGATCATCCTTGAACCTAGTAGATGTCAACCGGGCTTCACCAGATTGACAACAGTTTCACCTGAGATGATGCAATTGATAAAAGCAGATGATTGATGCACTGATTGCAATTGTAATCACATAAATCTATGAGAGTTATTGCTATGTTTAAAGACTTAAAGACATGCTAACGGTGGATAATAGTACACTAAATATGCTGTCATTGACATTTTATGGCCATGAGCATATTAATTTAGTTTCTGGTTATGGTTTGTCTGTAAAAGACAACAGTATTATGTAAGATATCACTATTAATTCTTTCTCGATTTTAAATGACCTAGCTATTTTCAAATTCCATGACTTCCAGGACTATTTGTTTTTCCAGGTTTTCCAGGCTTTTAATTTTTCAATGTGCACAATTTGTATAATTCCATCACTTTCCAAGTATTCCAGGATACATGGCAACCCTGTCTCAATCAATCAGGTCAACATCCAAAAGATCAGACTTCAGCGTGCATCATTATAAAGGTGCTACAGAAGTCATGACATTAGAATCAGCGTGGTATACTACAATCCACAAGCAAGAACTCCGACTGCAAAAGCACGCAACTTACAAGGTTCGTGAAATGGTAGGAGAGGCTGTTAATTTTTGATCCGTTGGCATTCTGATGGATGCCTATTGTGTTCGCTAATTCGTTGACGGTCGGCCTTCGTTCATCTGCCAAAATAAATCAAAAGTAAATATCAATTTACTTGGGAAAATAAAATCCCAATAAAAACATCAAAGCATAATGAAAACATCTGAAATACACAAAACATCTAAAACATATAACAGAAAACGCCCGAAAAACTAAAAAATCTAAAAAGCACAACACGGCTAAAATATGCAATAAAAATATTCTAAAAATAAACCACTTGAAAAAACCAGAACAGCTGCTAAACGTGTAGGAGACATTTACAAAATACAGCAAAAAAGAGATAAAACTAAGTACAGACAGGATCCATACTTAAACGAAATCTTATAGCAACAAAGGCCACTGACATCGATATAAATTGCTTTGAAAAGTTCTCGCCGATTATAAGTACAGACAGAAGTAATCATCCCATATATTCAAATCACCTTAAACAATGTGAATGCTCTAAATGAACCAAGGAATGCAAGATACAGAGAATAAGCACAAACACGTAAGTAATAATCTTAACAATATCACTATATGGAATAAAAACATATCGACTGTCAATTTCGCACTCCAATCCAACAATTCCATAACCTGAGAAAGTTTCCGATCCACCGCTCTCAAGGTAAGCTCTCACCTTTAACTTTGACATCTGCAGAGCTGACAAAATGATTGTTGCGAGGCTTATTGTTGAAGACGTAGTCTCCGGTTATCGTAACATTCTTTGCTCGTGAATGCGTCCACCTGAACCCCTCATCATCCACATACTCATGAGGTGCTAGAAAACATCAACAAAATGCATTAAATAAGCCAAAACATAAAAAAAATCATAGAAAAATCACTAAACATGTAATAAATACCATGTAATAAATACCATGTAATAAATGCCTGCAAAATCCATTACACTGGCATGTAAAATGTTAAGAATCCTATTGGTCAAAACAAAATGTAGCAACTGAAGAAAAATAATGGAAAATATCAACAAAACACAAAGAACACAGCTGAAAAACACAATAAAAGCACATGATGAAAATGCAATGAAAACCCCAAACACAAACGTTGCCGGACAATTGTATCCGACATTGTCCTCCTCCCGAAGTCCAGAAGTGCACAGACAACAGAACATCAATGGTGTAGAGCAATTGTGCGTGAAGGACTTGCTCACGGTCCCTACGCAGAGGAGGAGGATCGAACTCTCCATGTTACAAGACAAGCACTCCACATGATACGAAGTTGATAACGTTAGAGTGCTTACCAAAGGGTCCTCTGTGGTCTTGTTCATCGTCCGTCGGAACAACATCCGTGTTTAGACTTAGGTTAATCAACGGTTGGTCCGGCTCCTCTTCATCTGTCGAAAATCCATCCGGGATTTCTTCGTTTGCATGCCTTCAAAGGTAAGTGCAAAGTCAATCAACCATCCAGTGATTACCCAACCTCACAATCAACAAGCCAAGCTAACCACAATAGAACAATAAACCAATGATTAACCCACTTGGAAACAAATAACTCAAGTAGCAAACATCGGTTGATGCCTTGTGCATTAGACACCGGTGCATGACAAGTTACTAATTAATAATATGATAGACCAACTGGTAAAACCCAACCTCACTCAAATCCAAAAAATCACTTATAAATCATATCAACTCCAAACCCATTCAATTTCATCTCAAATCCAATAACATTTGCTCAAAAACCAAACCAAATTCATCCTAAATCCAATAAAATTCACTAATTTCAATCAAATTAACTCTAAAACCCAACTAAACTCCATCCTAAACTTCAAAATTCACTAACTCCAATAAAATTCACTCAAAACACTATAAAACACTCCTTTCCTTAAAATTCACTCAAAAAAGCAACCAAATCCATCCTAAATCCAATCAAAATCACTCAAAAAAACAATCGAGAGACTCACGATCTACAACAGCCACCAACACACACGCATGCACGCACACACACACAAAAACAAGACCCCACTAACAAAAGAAAGTGACTAGAATCTCCTTACAACGACTGTTTTCTTGGTTTCTTCCTCGGCACAATCTTCATTCCGGGATCGTTGGCTGGCACTCCTAACAATTCAACCACAAAACAAACAACTCAGTTACATCCAAGTCTGCAACACTATTAGTAAATGTGCACGCATGCAAATAAATAGGTAAGTATATAAGTAAACAAGTATGTATTTATGTAGGTAAGTATGTATGACTTTGTAAGTATGTTCTCACAGGCAAGTGAAATGGTCAGTCTATTTTCCTACTAGGGTGATGATGATCCTCTGTGGCTGAAACGGGACATACCGTTTTCATAGGCGCAATCCTGAGGCTCCTCTTTAACGCGCTTCGCAGAAGATGGACAAGACCTCGGAGTGCTCTCGGCTGATGAAGCGGTATCCGTTGACGACTGGCTGTTTTCTCGAGAAGCATCGCTGTAAGACAGGCACAAAAACATATAAGAAACGGTCTCGTTACGGACCAAATAACAATCACAAAAACAATAAAAAAGAGATCTGAAAATCATAATAAAAAATCCAAATAAATTAGCAGGAAGTGTTCTATGGAGACAGCCTCGAGAAAACTTGAGATGCTTCGGAACTCCATAGCTGTCATACTCCGGGAATGCCAGCCCCAAGCCTGAAGAAAGGAGGAGGGCTACGTTAACGGCCCTGGTAGCCATAAGATGTCGTTAAACACTGGAAACTAATAGAGAGATCCTTAGGCTTACGAACCGATTTAATCAAATATAAACACTGGTCATCACATGTGTATGACCACGTCCCTACAAATTACACATTATGCCTACAAATTACACATTACGCCATTACAACATTTACACATTATGCCTACAATTATACATTACACCTACAATTACACAATATGTAATGTAATAAACATTTATATAAATAGTCTCACAGAAGCGCTACAATTACACCTACAAGTACACAACGCCTACAAATTACACCTACAAGTTAACATTTTGCGTACAATTGCATTCGCAAACACCAGACGCCAGATACTTACAAGGATTTGGGAGAAGCGAGAACAAGATGGCCGACATCTGCTGCAGCTGAAGTGGGAACAGTGCTGCCACCTGGATCGTTCGTCATTGAACCCACCGACGGAAAGAGACTCTTCTTGGCGGCCGATGTCATTGCGCTTCACAAAGAAACAGCAATCGTCAGGTAAGTAAGTTAGGTAATTTAATGCAAGGTAAGATAACGAAGGGCAATCTAAAATAAGGTCATGGCAACTAAAGAAAACTAAGTGACATTATGGCAAGATATGTTAACCGCCGTTATACATTACGATTACACATGTTGCGACTACACATTATGCCTAAAATTACACATTAGACCTAGTTACATGTTATGCTTAAACTACGTCTACAAATTACACATTACATCTACAATTACATCCAGAATTACATATTACATCTACAAATTACACATTACATCTACAATTACATCCACAATTACATATTACATCTACAAATTACACATTACATCTACAAATTACACATTACATCCACAATTACACATTACGCCTATAAATTACACCTGTAAATGACACATGCACAACTACACATTTACAAATTACAAACACACATTTACAAATTACAAAGTCTGCAAGAAAGTGACGCCTACCCGTCATGGTTTCTCTTTCGGAGGATCGGTGGCCGTGGCGACATGGTCTGCTGCTTCACAGAGTCTGGCGCCGCCGCAGATGCTAAGACTCCTGGCGCCGTAGCCTGCTGTGGAGGTTGCATCAGGGCAATGACCGTCGGCTGTTGCTGCTGCTGTTGTTGTTGTTGGAGCTGATGCTGAGGAACCAGGCCCTGGCTCAGCGTCACGCTCGACTGGCTGATGGCACTGTCACCAGAACGACTGACACCTGGTGACAGAAAAGAACAATGTCAGTGATACATGTCAGTGATACCGGCCGATGGATGGTTAGGGCGCATGCTCTAGAGTATGGATCGAGAAAAATAAATCGCTTGCCCCTCGGAATTTTGCAGTGTTATAATTGTTTTTTCATGTAGGTTTTATCTGACAAAGATTAAAAAAAATAATTAAAAGACATTATTTAAAAGATGGTGTTACAACAAAGTCCTTCACAAAAGAAAATGTGGATTCCTATAGTGATTTTGTATTTCTAAGTTTGAAATTTTGGGACGTTCCAAAAAAATTGAGACCGTGCCACTTTGGGCACGCATGCCATCCTTGTCTAGGCAAAATCCAGCGCAAACCGATTTCCGGATCAAGATTCGGTCACACCCTATTATTTACTCCATGAAGAGCATAGGACTCGAGCAAACCACACCCTAAACATTCCACCCCACCTTCACCGAGGCAGTACAAAAGTCCAAAACACTCACCGTCGCCAGCCGCAAAGTTTGGAGGAATCGTCAACGACGCCAGACGACTTGTATCCATCGCCACGACAACCGAGGTGTTCAACCGCCCCGCCTGATTTGCCATGGCGACGGCTGAGCTCAGCGCAGGGGCGACGGAGTGTGAGGTGACCTGAAGGCTGGCAGCCAGCGCAGTCTGGCTCGTCACTGGAGATAACAACAGATAGAATGCATTGTATTTTGTGCTTCAGGTAAACTGATGGATAAGTGATTGTACTTATTGGCTGTTGGGCCTTGAAGGAAGAGTTTGGGCCGTGTATGAACAGTTGGGAGTAAATGAATATCCGACTGTTGTTATCAGACCGGAAGTGGGGTAGGACGGGGCAGGAGGTTGGAATTAAGTGGGAGTAGTTGGAGACGTCTGCCTCTGACTGAGTTAGGAGGTTCGACGCTCTATTCTAGAAATGAAGACAGACAGATAAACAGATTGTGTGTGTGTCAAAGAGATCTTGAGAGAGAGAGAAAGAGACAGACAGTCAGAGAGACAGAGACAGACAGCAAAAAGACAGAAAGAGATCTTGAGAGATCAACCTTGAGAGAGACAGACAGATACAGACAGACAGAGACACACACAGATACTTTCAGAAGATACAGAGAGAGAGACTGACGGACTGAAAGAAAGAGAGAGATAGGAACGGAGATAGACTGAGACAGACAGCCTTTGAGCAGTGAAGATGTCCGTGGTCCATCACTCACCTAATCCCGGGCGAAGGTTCGTTGCGCCCTGAAGCGTGATGGTCTGAACGGGCTGAAGAGGAGCATAGTTGACGGCATTCGAGAGGTTCATCAGCTGCTGTTGGGTCAGGTAACGGGCTCCATCCGGGAGAGCATAGGACACCTGGTGCAGGACGGGACCACCGCTAAAACAATAAAGGCAGTCAGACAATGGAACAGTGCCACAAGATCACAGACAAAATTATTATTATGACTTATTAAATGAATTGTTCAATGAGGTTTCGCCTGACTGAGGTCATCGGCACTATGGTAACGGCTCTATAGAAGTTGCTAGATAAGATTAGATTAGCTAAAGACGCCAGTAGAATAGATTCACAATCAAAGAAGTGTAAGAACTGATAGAAAAAATCAAAGAAATATAGAACAGGTTTGAAGAGACACGGAACAGGATAAAAGAAATACAGATCAAAGAAATACGGATCGAAGAAATACGGATCGAAGAAATACGGATCGAAGAAATACGGATCAAAGAAATACGGATCAAAGAAATACGGATCAAAGAAATGCAGAACAGCATCAAAGAAATACGGATCGAAGAAATGCAGAACAGGATCAAAGAAATATGGATCGAAGAAATGCAGAACAGGATCAAAGAAATAAGGATCGAAGAAATGCAGAACAGGAGCAAAGAAATACGGATCGAAGAAATGCAGAACAGGATCAAAGAAACACCGATCAGTATCAGAAATAAGGAACAAGATCAGAGAAATCAAACAGGATCGAAGAAACACGGAGCAGGATCGAAGAGATATGGAACAGAATTGAAGAGACTTGCAACAGGATCAAAGAAACAAAACAGAATCAAAGAAATAGGGCACAATCATCAAAATATTTGGAAGAGGATCAGACCAAGAAACATGATCAAATACATATGTAACCCAGTTAAAGCAACGGACAGAAATAAAATCTCGCAAATCAATTTAAACACTTGTAACGAAACAACAAGACAACCAAAACTTGCAACAGCGACAACAACGCGCTTACTGTTCGTTCGGTTGCCTCGAATCGGTCGACGTCATCGGTATGGACAACGGCAACGCAGTCGACTGTAGACAACCGCTGCCCAGAAACAAAGCATTCTGTTGTATGATCTGTGACCCCGGGGCAACCGCAGGTCGTGGGTGCTGCTGCTGTTGCCCGGACTGTTGTGTAGGCAACGGTTGACCGCTGTGGCTGACCAGTCGACAGGCCTCGCTGGTCAACTGCTGGACAGCGTACGCCTGCGGAGGGACTTTGGCTGCAAGAACAAAACCGGAGAATTTTCGGACAACGTGCTGTAACAAATGTTACACCATTAAGTAAGTATATTCTTAATTAAACCGGTTGCAGAACAGCTGCACTCTGGCGTACAGACAAAGTCGATTTTATAACTGTTTGGCAGCCTGTTTGGCGCCGATCTGTCCTACTGCTGCTCATTTACCATCACCACTAGGGAGTGGAAGGATGAGTCAACCTTACGGGTATCGAACTCGCGTCCTTCTGATCTTCGTGCCTGTGTATTACCGTTCAACCATCACTCAGCCCCATAGTTATAGTCAGAGCGTCAAAGGTTGTACGCTAGAAAAAGATTTGAGACAAGATCTTGGGTACTTACCCACTGGCAGTGCGGCTATAGAGGGCACCGCTGCGGCAGTGATCTGCGGCTTAAGGTTGATGTTCGACACGGCCTGTACAACTGGTATGCCTGAGAACAGCAAACATCGCAAAAGATTAGCACGCTGCACAACGCAAGAGAACCAATCCATAACTTCTATAGAATCATTGTAATAATGCACCAAAGCAACGTAATTGTAAGCTTCAAATTTTTAAAGCGCTGCTCTAAAGCTAAACGCAGGGCACCAGCTTATTCACGAGCACTGTGTCGTATCACGGGGGTTGTCCAGGTTGATGTCCAGTGGAGGTCCAAGACCAGAGAGAGGGGCAGAGGTGCTTAAAGCAGAAACTAGTTCATAAACATACCAGAGAAGTCGAGTAAATATCTAACAGGCCTATCCCAAAGCAAAACACTACTGGAAAACGGTTAGAGCAGTCGCCTTGTAATGCTAAGAGTACAGGTTCGATCCTCCCCTGAGATGGTTACTATGTAGGGACCTTGAGCAAGTCCTTCACTCACAATTGCTCAGCACCATCAATTGATGCTTTGTCATTAGATAATGGAAATTAATAACTGCATAATAATAATAATGGGTATCTCAGTAAATGGCCGGGGGCTCTGGAATTTACCATGTTCTGTCACGTGAAGTATATATCCCAACCAACTTATGTGCTCTCAAAAGTAGCTTATCACATCCGACAGTTTGCAAATACAATCCAAAACGTGGCGTAAACATGGCTGTAAATGGTGGACAGAATCTCACCGGCTTTTGCAACGACTGGGGGTAGAGCCATGGACACCCCGCTGGGATGGGAGGCCGCTGAAGTTGTCGCCGACTGTAGCCGGATGTTCTTTTTGGGGGCACGCGACATATTCATTCCTGTAGAGGGCAGGGCAGTCGGGCCTGAAACGAACCATCAGTAACAGAACTGTCAAGATGGTCCTATGACTGAGAAGATAAGAAGAACAGCAGTCCCTTAACCCTTTAACGACGAGTGTGCACTAAAATGTATGGGAAACCATAAGTGGCTCGTCGTTAAAGAGTTAAGCTAGCCCTGAGGTAGCCCTGGGAATAGTCTTAGCGACTTCATTTTCTTAGCCTCGGCATACGAGGGCGGGTGGCCAGTCCTCTCCCTCACCGTCTCATCTTCCCACCGACAGTGAGTGGTCAGTGTACTCATCATAACTATTTTGGCTAGGAGTGCAGGCGTAGCAGAAATCTCGAAAGAAATTTCTGCCCTGGTGGGGAACTGAACCCAGCCCTCCCTAGACAGTCCAGCATGCAAACCACTACACTACCGCACTGCGAGAGGCGCTATATAAATTTAGATACAATACAACACCCCTTAAAAGATAAACAGGGCATTAAAAGAATGTCCGTAAATGGCTTAACTCCGCAATTTGTCGATACTTTGTAAAATATGAGTTTAATTCCTGGATGAAGGAGTAGTGGTCATGGGATCTGTAATTGTAAGTGTAATTGAACATTTGTGAAACGCCACTCCGAGACTTCATAATGACCCTGGAGCTCTGGTCAATTATGTCAAATATGAGTTTAATTTCCATCGAATGAGTAGCGGTCATGAGAAAGGGAATGAGCTTACCCAGTTTGCTGATCGAGATGCTCGGCACGGATAGCGCCGGCGTTGGCTTCGGAGGAGGATTTGACAGGACGACTCTGTGTGACTTCGGAGGCAGGTTAACTGGATGCGGCTGACCTGGAAAACACCACCACCACCGTTCTCATCATACATCTCCAAATTTCATCATCATGCTCCTCCTCATCATCATCCATTTTCATTCTCATCATACTCCTCCAAAATCTCATCATCATCACTCTATTTTCATTCTCATACTCATCATACCATTTGCATTACCATCAACTTCATCATCCCATTTTCATTCCCATCATCATATCATTTTCATTCCCATCATCATATCATTTTCATTCCCATCATCATATCATTTTCATTCCCATCATCATATCATTTTCATTCCCATCATCATATCATTTTCATTCCCATCATCATATCATTTTCATTCCCATCATCATATCATTTTCATTCCCATTCATATCATCATCATATCATTTTCATTCCCATCATCATATCATTTTCATTCCCATCATCATATCATTTTCATTCCCATCATCATATCATTTTCATTCCCATCATCATATCATTTTCATTCCCATCATCATATCATTTTCATTCCCATCATCATATCATTTTCATTCCCATCATCATATCATTTTCATTCCCATCATCATATCATTTTCATTCTCATCTTCCTCCAAATTCTCATCCTCCTCCTCATCATCATCATTCCATTTTCTTTCTCCTCCTCCTCCTCCTCCAAATCATCATCATCATCATCATCATCATCATCATCATCATCATCATCATTCCATATTCATAATGAAACCAGCACTACAGAAGTTGATAGATTAGATTATAGGAATCACAGCAAAGACCGACCTGTGCTGTTTGTGCCTGGCATGCCCTGCGGCATACAGGCCATGGGTAGTGAAGCGCTCGGCATAGACGTTGGCCTTGCCATCGCAGGCACCAGACTGTGGCTCACAGGAAGATCTACACAACCAAAACCAAGCCAATCAAATGGCAATCCATCCTCGATCAATCAATCAATGGGATCGTATCGTATCGTATTCAAGTATTTGTAAAGCGCCTCTCGTAGGGTGAACCGTTCAGAAGCGCTCCCAGTGTGCTAAGCCCCGAGAAAATAAACAGGTTTTGAGAAAAGCGAAGGAAGAAGAGAGACTGCCAGAGAGAATTTTAGAGCGAACAGAAGGAGAAAGAGCATTCCAAAGAGAGGGACCAATTGAAACAAAGGAACAGCCTGAGCCATAGCAGTTCTACTACGGGGAACCAAGAGGTCAAGTCTATTGCAGGACTCGAAGTGGACGGTGGGAGGAAGCTGAGTGAACCGAAGAATTACACCAACCAGATATTGAGGGGCAAGACCCTTCTGAACCTTGAAGATCAGAGAGAGGATTTTAAATTGTATGCGAGCATGCAGAGGGAGCCAATGAAGATCGATCAATCAGAAATCAATCAAGATTCTATCAATCAAATTAATCTGTTAGCAATCAAGAGTCAAGCAATTGGCAGCCAATCAATCAGATGGTATTCAGTCAGCAATCAATGGAATCAATACACCAATCAATAATCAATCAATCAGTACTCAACTATTCAAGAAATCAATTAAAATTAAATCCCGTACAAATCAATCAAATATTACACAACCGAACCATAATCGATCACGTATCAATCTTCTTCAATCATCAAACCGTAATGCAGTCATTCATTCAGCCAGCCAACCAACCAGCCACTCAAACAGTAAACCAATCTGCCATTCAGCTAGTCAGTAAACCAGTCAAGTCAAACATTAAACCAGTTAATCACTCAACCAGTCAATCACTCAACCAGGAAACAAGTCAATCACTCAACCAGGAAACCAGTCAATCACTCAACCAGGAAACCAGTCAATCACTCAACCAGGAAACCAGTCAATCACTCAACCAGGAAACCAGTCAATCACTCAACCAGGAAACCAGTCAATCACTCAACCAGGAAACCAGTCAATCAGTCAACCAGTAAACCAGTCAATCACTCAACCAGTCAACAATCCGACATCCACAGCATACAACCAGTCCATTCCACCAGTCTCAACTCCCAATGCCCTTACCTGTGACTCTCGCAACCGTGGCAACGACGGCCCCCGCAGCTGCAGCCGAATGTCCCATCGAGGCGGGGGCCAGCGACGTCAGCGGCCCCGACAGAAGCACCTTCTGTGGCTGTGCGCGGATCGCCAGGGGGGACGCCTGCTGGATGCCCCCTCCGAGGTGCCCAACCGGTCGCAGGGTCTGCTGGAAAATGTTGGCTGAAGTGAGGGCACCCAGGGGGCTTGTGACCACACCCTCCGCCTGCGACTTGGCCTGCAGCATCGGTACCTGGATCGCGGAGGCTCCGGCGCCCCACGGGATGGACGCTGCGGTGGACCAGGGCGTCGGAGACTGGAGGTTGATGCCAGGAACCCGGCTGAAAGAAAATCAGATCTCGATGGAATCTATCACAAGGGGTAATGATAGTGTAGTGGTTAGCATGCTGGATTGTCAATCGTGAGGTCGGGGGTTCAAATCCCTGCCAGGGTAGAAATTTGTTGAGATTTCTGCCCCATCTATTCCCCTTAGTCAACTCAGCTATAATGGGTATGCATTATCAGTGGGCAGATGACACAGCCCGCATATGCAGAGGCTAAGAAAATGAAGTCGCTAATATTCATGCCAATGACCGCATCTCAAGGTTAGCGTAAGGGGTACAGAGGGGTTCTTCTTGTTATTCTTCTACCACATGTACCACTGCATATACCTCCTTCCTGCATATACCAAACATACCACTTTACCATATACCACTTTTCTGTGCAATCCCTTTCAGTGCATGTCCCACATACCTCTTCACAGGTGCGCATTTTATCGTTAGCGAAACTCACCTGGCCGGTGACGTGACGAGCGACACGTTTGGCATGGATGACCTCGGCATCGACGGGGTCACGGCCCGTCCGGTCGGCATGATCATCTTCTGGTGGGGTACAGAGGGATTCTGGATGACGAGGCCCCCAATCAACGGCTGCTGGACCTGGATTGCGGCTGCGGTTGGCGCCTGCATTGGCCGAGCGATGGCAGCGTGACCAGCCTTAGGAGCGGAGAGGACAGAGGCGGCTGCAGCTGCAACGGCACCTGAGGAAGAAGAGGTAGCAAATGATGTATGGATGGAAGGATGGGTGGATGGATGAATGGGTGTATGAATGGATAGATGGGTGGATGGATGGATGGATAGATGGGTGGATGAATGGGTGGATGAATGGATGGATGAATGGGTGGATGGCCGAGAGAACATCTGGATGGATAGAGGGATGGATGGATGATATAGACGGGAGGACAGATGGATGGATAAATGGATGGATAGATAAATGAGTGGATAGAGGAATGAATGAATGGGTGGATGGATATAAGGATGATAGAACAGATGAATGGATGGGTTGATAGATGGATGAATGAATGATATGGATGGGAGAACAGATTGGATAGATGCAACAGGATGGATGAGTGGATAGATGGAATAGGTGTGTGAATGGTGAATGGATTGATCGATAGATGGATTGATAGGTGGTTATACACATGGATGAATGAAAGGATATATGAATGAGATAATAGATGGATCGGTGGATAGATTGATGAATGGATCGGTGAATAGATGGATGAATGGATAGATAAATGAATGGATGAGTGAATATGCAGCTGGATGGACAGATGGATAGCGATGCATTTAAAACGGAAGCTCACCCTTGGGAAGATGGGTTTAAAACGGAAGCTCACCCTTGGGAAGGTGGGTTTAAAACGGATACTCATCCTTGGGAAGATGGGTTTAAAACGGAAGCTCACCCTTGGGAAGATGGGACGCAGGGGTCGAATGGGTCGCCTGCAGTCGCAGGTCAGACAGTGCTGCCACCTTTGGGATCGCCACGCCACCGAGAGGCGTCGGAACCGACAAGCGTGGTGGAACCATCGGAATCTGAGCATAAAAATTTATCAGTATTAGCATCTAGCTTAATAATTGCATACTGGTAATTATAAAATAACAATCCAAACTGAAGTTTATCAGTTTGTTTCCACAAACAATTAAAATCTTTTCGCATTATCCAACATCCACGAACCTCAAATGTGCTTGCCTGTTTTTACTTGTCAACAACATTTCAAACCGCTTAGAATTGCATTAAACCAGGGGTGTCAAACCTTTCTTAATGGTAGGCCAGTGCCCAGTGGCATATTTTCCAGCAAGTGACAGGCCAGGGTGCAAAAGGTGCCTGAGCAAAGTGGGGGCTGAGATCTAGGAGCGGGCTCAGTGAGCACATCCCCAGAAAATATTCGCAAAAACAAATCTCAGATGGTGCATTTTTAGCATTCAAACAGTCATATTAGGCTTAAAAATCTTAATTTTATCTTCATTATCAGTCACAAACATCACATAAAACTCATCATGAATTAAAAAATGACAAATTTAAACTTTTATTCTCAAATTGTGGTGTCTTTAGGTAAGGCTCTGTGGGCCAGAAAAACATCATTCCTGGGCCAGAAATGGCCTGCGGGGCTGGCCCTTTGACATCCCTGCATTTTTACAATAAAACAATCCAGTAACAATCAAAACACTATTTCCCGGCCTCACCTGTCTCGCTCCGAGCGTTGACGTGATTCCATAGAGGCCAGGATGTGCGATCGTCTGCCCTGTTACGGACAACTGGTTTGGCTGCGTTGCCAATCCTCCAGGGCCGGCAGAACTTGTGCCATGGGCGCTGAGATTCACTGCCATCTGTTGGGGCTGGGTCTGCACCTGCGGCTGCGTAGAAAACGCCAGCTTGGCCGTGACTGTGTTGGCTGCGTGTGTAACCATTCCAGACGTGGCTTCAATGCGAGACGAAAAACCTGCAACGAAGGAACAGATTTTGGACGGTTATTACTACTGCCAGAATTATTATTAGTGATAAAATGGAAGTTCTTTATTATGTCGAATCAAAAACCATCTTACCATGTACCAGATACTCTATTTCTTCTTTCAAGAAGCATTCCAAAACTCACTATTTCTGATTGGCTTTCAAACACCTGGATATATCTAACTGCTCTTCACCTGGTAACTGACAAACTGTGCCTCAGATTAGCATTTCCATGTGTGACTTTGCATGTATTATAAGTAATTATAAATGTTCACATAAGAATAATAATAATGCAATTTAAATCTTAAATAATAACAAAATAATGCCTAATAATAAGTGTTGCATAAAATAATGATAATAATAATAATAAAAATGATCAAAATAATAATAGTAATATTAATCATAAATAACAATAATGATAAAAATAATAATAACAAACCTATTTCAAGCCAATTTTTCTGTCTCTGGACAAGTTTTTCTATCACCTTACAGATCATATCTACCTCTGGTACAAAAACTAACAATAATAGTAATATTAAAAATAATATTAATAACTAGTGTGTACATCATAGACAGTTTTGCACCTACCAGGGCCAAGACGCGGTCCGAGTGCCTGCTGAAGCATAGATGGCGGCAGCGTCACTCTTGGAGTTCCGGCCAAAGAAGCTGGAACAATGGAGACAGAGGTGGCCAGATTCTGTGGAGTCAGCAACTGATGCGAGGTCTTTGTAGGAACAAAAATACACTGTTACGTTACACCTACAGTTACGCATATTAGCAGTTACATGTAATACGATGATGAAATATCCTCTAAATATTCTAAATTAATATTTACTAAATCATTTATCCATCTGTCAAGTCATCCATTCACCCACCCTTCCATCCATCCAAACCCATCCATCCATCCACCAAATTTCATATATCTATTCACCCATCCAACCAAATTTACCCATTCCATCTACCCACCTACCCATCATCCATCCATCAACCTCAATGAAATCAATTTAAAATGTCATTTGATCAAATTCTTCAATGAAATCAACCCATTTGATCAAATTCTTCAATGAAATCAATTTTAAATTTCATTTGATCAAATTCTTCAGTGAAATCAATTTTAAATTTAATTTTAAAAAATATCAAATTCTTCAGTGAAATCAATTTTAAATTTCATTTGATCAAATTCTTCAATTAAATCAATTTTAAATTTCATTTTATCCAATTTCTTGAATTAAATCAATTTTAAATTTCATTTTTTCAAAGTTCTTCAATTAAATCAATTTTAGATTTAATCTTAGCAAAATTCTTCAATGAATTTTCAGCTTTAATGCAATTTAATTCCGCATTAAAACAAGCACTCAAGACAACATAACCTTTTTGGTGCACTACTAAATAACTCAACCTTAACGATAGCAATGAAAAAAAATCAGTGCATTTTAACATCAATGAATTTATTTCAGTACTTGCAACATGTAATCAAATATTAAAAATATCAAGGAAAAAATAAACCTAAATTCAATCTAAACATCCCTATATTTTCACACCATCAACTTTCATCCCAACAGGTTCATGAGTTTCAAATTTCTCTTTAAAAAACCAAACTCATCTAAACACCCCTATATTTTTACACCATCAGCTTTCACCCAATTGGCTCATGGTTAGACAGGGCTGCCACAAGGTTAATAAAACAAAAATCCATGACTTTCCATGACTTGAAGACTTATTTTAGCCAAAAAAGGACCTACTTTCTAACTGTTTTATCAAAGTAATATTAATCAAAATTGTAAAATATTATTAGAAACATGTCTATCAATGATTTTTCCATTTTCCATGACCTAGCTATTTTCAAATTTCATGACTATCTATGACTTTTCTTTGGAAAACACCTGTTTTTCCAGGTTTTCCAGGCCTTTAATATTTCAAAATATAATTCCAGGACTTTCCAGGATCCTGTGGCAACCTGGTTATAGAGGACAAAAAGTCATTTCCTGATCTCTGTAAGATTGCAAGATCGCGTACCAGTGTCTTGATGTTGTTCTTCGACATGACTTCAAACTGCTGCGGAAGTCGATGCGTGTTCACCTCGCTCGGCTTACGTTCCAAAGACTGTTCTCTTGAGTGAGAACTATCCTGAAGGGCGCTCATTTCCAGCGCAGACCACCTGCAACCAGACAAATTATCACAGCATCACAGCGTGGCTCAAAGGACCCTCACCAATTCCTATCCAATCCATCCAATTTCCTTCCATAATCCATCCAATTTCCTTTCCAAATCCATCCAATTTCCTTCCCTAATCCATCCAATTTCCTTCCCTAATCCATCCAATTTCCTTCCCTAATCCATCCAATTTCCTTCCCTAATCCATCCAATTTCCTTCCCTAATCCATCCAATTTCCTTCCCTAATCCATCTAATTTCCGTCCCAAATCCACTCAATCCCTCCCTTAATCCATCCAAATTCCTTCCCAAATCCAACCAACCTTCCACCGTCCAAGCATTCTCGTCCTCAATCCATCAATTTCCTTACGAAACCCACCTTAGCAACTCCTCTGGTAACCAGACTTCAATCTTCTAATAATCTTCTAATGGACAACCCCTCTGACTTGACACAGCACCTGTGAATAATCTGGTGCACTGCAAACACCTTTAGAGTGGCACTTTAGAAATTCGGAGCTTACGATTGTGTCCACAGCCCAGAAACTGAAAGATCAGAAAAGACATCAGTAGTGCAATTTCCTGATCAGCTGGCAAGCTCTCGTAGGGCAGGGTAACCAAACGATCAGAGCGCTCTGCCTGGAATGTGGGAGCACAGGTTCGCAAGTCACCACTGGGGCGGTCACTGTGCAAGGACCTTGAGCAAGCGAGTCACACAAAATTGCTCAGAGCCATCGACGTTCAGAGTGTGTGTGTGTGAACTTCGGAGCGAAGGCAACATCACATACAGTTGTATTGTATCGTATATCTTAGGACTTGCTCATAGAGGATATTCCAGATATACAGTGTGGAAAGGTTTTTTCTCAGCCACGGCACATGAGGGAGGGTGGAAGGTCCCCTCCCTCGACGTCTCATCTTCCCAATTACAGTGTACGGTCAGTGTACACATTATCGCTGAGTTGGCTAGTGGGCACAGGTGGACAGAAACCTAGAATCAAATTTCTGCCCTAATGCAGATAAAATGGAAGAATAGACAATTAGAGAAGTTCTGTTTAACATTGCATTTGGAAGTCAAGCACATTATCAAGAGGCTCTAGCTAAATCTGATTTTGATTTGGGATCCACATTGTATATTACAGATTATAAACATTTTCAGAAATACTGCACAAAATGTATCATAATTATAGCGAAATGTGTTCTAGTAGCTAGATAACGTACAAGTTTTAGCAACATTACAAGCTGGCCTTTATTTTGGGAGCCTGTTTTCTAAACTGACACACTACATTACAAAATTTACAACCAACATTAAACACTCGCTTTTTAAATAAAAATTCGCATGAAACCACAATTCTGATCTTTTTTAACAATGAGATTACATGTGCATTGGATATGAAAGTTAAAATGCCACGGAAAACCATATGCTTTGCTGAAGCCTCGCAAAACATCACTGCCTAGCTGTCACGCTGGCGTTTGGTTTCACTGCAGACCGAGTTTCGAAAAATTAATCATTTCTACGAATTTGCGAATAATTTTACGCAGAGTTTAAACACGCTGATGGGTCACGTAAAAGATCGACTACATTGTGAACGACTTTAGAAAAATCCGAACGTTTTAGTGCCTCCACTGCAGTACAAACGCCATTGTATCGCTCGATTTTCCCAACAGAACGAAATTCAGGAACGGAAACGCGAAAGAGGACGATTGGAGTTTCCGTGATGAATGGTTCAAAGTTGGAGGAACGATCGTCGAATTTAAGATACGCGTCGCACAAAGTTGCCCGCACCGAGAGACTGGAGATCTGCACGGCAACAGCTGGAAAAGATGGAAAGAGTGCGGACATCGTGGCGGAAACGAAGGGAATTCGGCGAAATTCGGATAAAATTGATGGCAAGAAAAAGCAGAGTCGAGCAAAGTTGGCGGCTGACTACTTTTTCAGGGCAGCGGGTAACAGTGGCTTTCGCCGTCCGAGCGTTCTAAACCGTTCGGCGGCCTATTTCGCCCGACGAACCGACGTGACCTGACGGGGACGGAAGCGGCGTTCATCGACTAACCTTGGATTGCAATTTGAAACGATTTCTGCGGCTAATAATAAAATTTTAGCGACGGATTCGGATCGAGTTGTCTTTCGACGGTCTTTCGAAAACAGCAAAGCTGGACAAGATTTCCATCGTACGGCGATTCTGATTGGCTGGTGAATGATGCGAGGCTGGTTCCCTGATGGCCATACCGCATATGCTGCGTTGAGTTTGTAGTGCATCGGGGTGCCACGCTAAAGCAATTAAGTCGTACGGCGACGCTCATTGGATGCCCTGCGTTTCAACGCTGGTTCAATGTGTACAAGACGCGCTGTGATCGCCATTAAAGCCTAAAGTTAGGGATCCGTAGCGCGGTATGTCCAAGTCTCGTTATGCATCGCGCTCAGTTCTCGAGGTCAACACAGAGCCAGAATTCATGTGCAGATGGAAACTATGTTGACTCTCCGCGGTATACATAGTACATAAGTAAGTAAGTAAGTAAGAATATTCTTTATTTGACTACCAGCAAACGTACAGGAGCTTACATAAAAATAAATAATACAAACATTTATGCAAAGTCATATAACATTCTCATAATAAAACTTCTTTTAGCAAAGGCATCAATTCTAGGTAGTGTACACCAGTTATATTTTTAACGCCACGCTACCCGCGTAATTAAAATTTTTATTGTAAATGACAATTGTTTTCACGACATTTTATATAATATGATAGCTTCAGAGCGATATTCAAAATGCTTCGTAAAGTGAATTGTCAGCGCAAGTGCTAAGAGTAAAATGATTAAACAGTGCGAATTTCAATGTCTTTATATTAAATTATCTATGTTCATATTTTTTGTTTGTACGGAAAGATAACAGTTGCGGTCGAAATATAAAATTATGTAATCAGTTAATGATTATGCATATTTTAAGCACCATATAACGGTTAACAAGTGAAGTGATTTTAAAAGCATTTCTTGTATAAAATAGTAACTGCTGCTAGATGACGCTATTAATTTTCTTTAAAAATTACGTCAAGTGTTGGTGTCGAACCTATCAGCGATCCAATGAACAATGATGAATGAGCTTGATGAATGTTTGATTGCAGCAGACTACTTCAAAAGTCTTAAGACCTAAGTTCGAGACCTAAACAGTACCAAAACACTTGAAGTTGAAAGTTAAGTTTTATTTGCTTAAACCAACTAGGCTAGAACACACAGTCGAGAGCTTAGATTCAGTACCCCATGAAATTCTTGCGGCTAAAGTTAACAGCTTGTAGATCAGATCTTGGTGTAACATTTATCCAGCCCAGCGTACGCAGGCCTATTACGTAATTCGAAGACAATCATCTTTAAGCAATAAGGGTCAATGCATGTTTGCTCTGATTGGCTGACCCATTTAGTACAAACTTGCCGAAAATAGCATCATATGCAAAACGAGAATCTCGTACATAGAAACTTAATTAATAGTAGGCCCTATATGAAAAACGATTCAGCTGCGTTCGGTTGGAACTTGGAAACCGCTGAGATCGTTATCGACGCTCAACCCGTCGGCATATCCATGCATGCGTTATATCTGAGACGGACACAATATGGGCTATATAACCTATAAAATGTGGTCCTCGAGATCTATGGACTCCACTTCTCTTAAATCCTTGTCACGTCCTCCTCCCTCGCCGAAATGTCACTCCATAGAATACGCGACCCAGGTCACGTGATCTCACGTACGTACCCTACCTAGAATTGATGCCTTTGCAAAAAGAAGTTTTATTATGAGAATTATGTTATATGACTTTGCATAAACGTCTCTATTATTTATTTCTTTTGTTAGCTACTAGCTGTGCGTTTGTCAATTGGTAGTCAAATAAAGAATATTCTTACTTACTTACTTACTTACTTACTTACTTACTTACTTACTTACTTACTTACTTACTTACTTACTTACTTACTTACTTACTTACTTACTTACTTTTACTTACTTACTTACTTACTTACTTACTTACTTACTTACTTACTTACTTACTTACTTACTTACTTACTTACGTGGGAATGCGTGCAGAAAAGCATTATCAGATGCGTCAAATATCTTTATCTACATGTACAGTATCACCCTCAGGCTTTCTACTCAAATTCTATCTCTTCAGTCTTCAAGTTCAAGAATGCTCAGCTGATCCGTCAGTTCTTCCATCTGTTAGGCCTACTCTTACGCGTCCTATAGCTATAGCAGTTCCTCCGCTTCAACTGCGGGGGGAGCGATAGCGCATTGGATAACATCTGGCACAGAGAGCGAGAGGTATCGAGTTCGAGCCCCCGTTGCCCGTTGGGCGGACACATGGGCGTATTTAGGGGGTGGTTTTACGGGTTCAAACCCCCCCGAAATAAGTGAAAAATTTTTTGCATGCTTTTACATCAAAATCTAAAAAACGGGACTTTTGCGACCATTTCTAATGTAAAACCCCGAAATCTTAAACCCCCGAAATTTTTTTCTGGCTACGCCCCTGGGCGGACATGCTTTGTAGGCTGCTACTATAGCACGTGTGTTGCAGGCTGTCTGTTCTGTTAGTAGTTAAGATTTATGTCTTCTGTCAGTTGTGTGCTTGTGAATTGTTTCAATTGCATAACATGTAAATGTACAGCGCAGTGCGTTTGTCAGGCGCTTCAATAAAGAAAAGATTATTATTATTATTTTAGCAATAATTATTGTGAGAGAAGGACTTGCTCAAGATTCCAACACAGTAACCGTCTCCTTACAAAGCTAATGTTTAACAAGTAGGCCTATACTTATCGTATTAATCGCTTGTACTATCCCATATTTATATAGCATCGGTTGACATCGTTTTAAAGGTGTCTAAATAAACCGTCTCAGGCGACGAAGGTCGAACCCGTACTATCCGCGTTACAAAGCGAGCGTTCTAACCAGAGCCGGATTAACCTATAAGCAAAATAAGCCATGGCTTAGGGCCCCACAACGTTTTGGGGGCCCCCAACTGTGAGGAAATATAATATTTGACATGGTTTAGGGCCCCACAACGTTTTGAAGGGCCCAACTGTCAGGAAATAATAAATCAGATGGTACAAAGGTCCTATCCAAATGTGGAAAAAATTTCCATGGCTTTCCGGTTAGGGCCCCTTAACCCGGCCTTGGCTTAGGGCCCCCGAAAGTCTTAATCCGGCTCTGGTTCTAACCAACCGTATTGAGCCTATACAGTGTCCCACTATTTAGTTATACCTCCACTTCTTCTTCTTCTTGTGGTTCTCTGCCTCTTAGGCAGGTTCAAATGTCCGACGTCGCCACTCCCTCTCGTTGTTGGGACTCTTCTTTTCAGCTTCCTGTAATCGTTTGTCAACATCCAATCCAGCATCATCTGTCTTGGTTTTCCTCTTGTCTTCCTCCCCTCCATTTTTCTTTCATTGACCGTTCTCAGTAGTGAGTCTCCTCTCAGCGTGTGCCCGATCCATTTCCTTTGCCTCTCTCTTATTGTGCGTATAAGGACTCTTTCTTCTCCAATTATTCCCAACACTTCTTCATTTGTTATATGTTCTGTCCAGCTGATTTTTTCCATTCTTCTCCATGTCCACATTTCGAAAGCTTCCAGTCTTCTTATATCCACTTTTCTCATTGTCCATGTCTCTAACCCATACAGCACTGTGACGAAAATCAGGTTCTCGTCTTGATTTATTGTGCGCCAATCTATCTGTAATCTATTTCGGCCTGTATTAAGTATTACGTTGTATCTATTGATTATATTGTCCTACTTGTATTCTAATTAATTCGTTAGATGGCAAGAGTGAGTGGTATATTAACATTTGTAATTGCGCTATATAAACCTGTAGTTCGACAGATGGAGCGAAGGTGATACCTGGCGCCCTCTGGTCAGGCGTCAGTGGAGTTGAAGAAGAAGAAAATGGCGATGTTGAAGGAGATCGCTACAAAGAGTTTCTAAGTCGTATCTATCTCTGGTTTTGGTGAAATAGAACGATAAGAGATACTAAGTTGTTTTCCGGTGGTAATGTATGGTTTCTTTTTACCGAACGGAGTGCCAATTCGATGAGTTTAAGTGGAATCTCGGGCAAGGTTTCCAGGCCTGTTGGATCTAAGCGTGGTCCGCCATTTTAGAGCATTGCCAAGAGGGAAAGATTAGGTCCTTGGAATTAGCAGAAATTAATACTAGGAGTTAATTTGGTAATATAGACCCTGGTAAAACGTGGTATAGAGTTGGGGAATACTGGCCTTAACTTTGATTAAGCTGAGATCCGCTTTAGAAGTGATAATTGAGATAAACTAGGTTTAGGCCATCGATAGGCTAGACTAACTGGCCTATAACTGTCATTGCATTGATTCTGAGCTGCTATTGATTGACAATTAAAGCTTTAGATAAGATTTTATTTGTGGGCTAAAGAAGTGTCCATTTTATGTTCTGTTATTTGATTATTGAAGCTATAATTGCATTTAATACAATATGGAAAGACAAATCAGCAAACCGTTTTATTCAATTAATTATTCATCTGATACACGTCAAGTAAGTAAGCCAAGAGCCTGGGATTCGTTACCTGATCGGGAGGGGTTAACAGAAAGTCCCAGCAGCCTAGTTGAGAGGGAGCAAGGGAGGCCAGTCCAAATAGAGAGGGAGATAGATCCATTTAATGTTCCTTTTAAGTCTGTGCAAAGGGTAAAACAGAACCCAGATGGGTCGTTGAGCACGACCGTCGGCTCCCTCCCCGGAGCTCCGGGCACCACTCGAGGCTTCCTGGTAGATGAAGTGGTCCCTTTGGAGGATAAACAGGTGGCCTCGCTCCTCCTTGAACTAGGTCGTGACGTCATGCACACTAGAAAAACCCCTCCCCATGGAAGGATTGAACCCTCTGTCCCTAGAGGTGGACCAGCCTCTCATGAAGGTTTCCCTGCACAGCTGGCGACCCCCGTCGCTGGGGGAGCGTCCGCCACATTTGGTACCACTAGTGGGATTGTTTTTGAGAGAAATGGGGTCCATTTGAGGGAACGTGGGGTTAGTAGTCTGACTTCTGATAAGGGAATCCAGGATAATTTGGATAGTGGAACTGGTGCTAGACCAAAAATTGGATTTAGATGGGATCATTTGGAGGACACAAGAAGTTTAAATGACCCAAGGGAAGTAAGAGAGTTAGATTATGATGCAAAATACAGGTTCTCGAGGTCAAAAGGGTCAAGCTTGGGAGCAGCTGCATTGGAACCTGATTACTACAGAGAAACGGAACCAATTGGTTTGCCAAGAAATCGTTTAGATGAACTGATTACAAATCTGTATGCTAATATCGAGTTTTTAGTTTCAGATTTCAAGACACAGTTATCATTGCAACCGGAAGCTGCTGTCGCCGGTCGAATGTCAACCGTCGAAGCTACGGCTCCTCGTCGTGTCTCTCATGTTGACGCCGAGGCATATCCCAGTTGCGCTGGTTCAGTAGGCCCGTGGGGTCCCGCTTTCCCTCCTACGTCATTGCTGCGTCGTGAATCTCTGCCAGCCATAGTTCAGTCCCAAAGAACACCATCGCACGTCGTTCCTCTCACGTCCGAGCCGACCTACGTCATGTCTGGCTCGACTGCGTCGTTCCATGGTCCGACCTGGCTCGTCACAACGTCGTCGCTTTCGACCACGCTACGTCCTATAGCCTCGTCGTCTGCTGCTAGTCATCGACCTCAGTCAATTTCGACGTCAGTCCCCACTCCAAGAGTCCAGAACCAGATGTCAACCATTGGAGAAGAGTCTGCTTCGTACACAACCGGAAGAACACCGTTCATGTACTCCTACATGCATGAACCTGACCATCGGATGATCATGAGATCCGAGGTTTCCGTGGAACAGATGCCGTGGTCGTCAGTTGAACGTCAGTCACGCACTTCGGAAGCCGTCTGGGGTCAAGCTTCGTCACAACCAGGTCATTTTGTCAGAACTCAAGTCTGTCCTGAGATGATTCCTGCCTGGCCAGTTCACCGACCAGATGTCAGCGGTGGAACGTTCAGTCAACACGTTCCAGAGGCTGGTATGGTCGATAGAAGACGAACAATGGGTAACCCGTTTGCTGAGGAACCTGAATACTGGTTGCCTTATAGTCGGTTGACCTGTTCAACCGCAGATGCAGTCTTTGTCGAGGACAAGAGCCGACCAACTCACAGTAGCGTTGTAAACATTGAAAGTGGGTCAAGAGAAAAGAAACTGGTCCATGAACAAGTGCTGCCGACCATTTCTAGTGTAGCATCGAACACTGCTGCATTGGAACAGAAGCCAACAACCAATGTTGAATCTGCTGCATCGTCAGGAGGAGATCCATCTGCCGCGCCGGTCAAGTCAATTGATTCGGGTGACGTCACTGAATCTACAACTCAGTCTGGGTCCTCGAAAACGTCAACAGAAAAATCCCGCCAGTGGATCAAACTTGGGAACTACAACGGGCGTTCGTCAATCGAAGCCTTCATTCGTCGATTTGAGATATGCGCCACCAACAACGGTTGGTCAAGTGATGAACGCTTGAACCAATTGTTATGTTCGCTAACAGAGCCAGCGAACCAGCTTCTCTTTGAGTGTGAGGCAAGTTCTATCACATCCTGGACAGATTTGGTCCAGCTCCTCCGTTCCAGATACGGAAGTACTACGCAAGTCAGTCTCTACCAGACACAATTAGCCACCCGGAAGCAAAAGGAGGGGGAAGACTTGAACGTGTTGGTACAGGACATACGTCGATTGATAACTTTGGGGTATCCTGGACCTGCGTCTGTTCATCGCGAGACTATAGCGATTCGAGCATTCCTGGATGCCTTACGAGACAAGTCTCTGGCTCTAAAGGTCCGAGAGCGAGAGCCTGGTACCTTAGACGATGCTTACAAATTAGCGATGCGTTTGGACTGCTACCGGAAAGCCGAAGAAGATTCCAATGAGTATGGTGAACGTCGTCATGGACGAGTGAAAGCAGTTAGAGAAACTGAACTTACCGTTGAATCAGTTCGTCGACTGCTAAAAGAAGAATTGGAACCAAAGTGGCATCGACTGGAACAGCTGGAGAAAACTGTGTCTTCGCTGGGAGAGCAAGGAAGGTCGAGGATGATGGCTCCTGCAGATCAACCGAGACCTCAGTCCAGCTGGAACAATGGGAACCGGTCAGCACGATCTGGCTACGGACCACGTCGGAGGGACCGAAATCTCTGTCGCACTGAAGACCGATGCTATAACTGTCAAGAACCAGGACATTACGCACGGTGCTGCCCCCATCGTCCGAGGAATTCCGTGGAAACTCATGAAGAACATCCTCAGATGAACTCGGAGCCTGAACCAGCAAACGTTCATTATGTAAATGGCAGCACGAATGCGTTCTTGCCGCTCAGAGTAAATGGGAAAGACTTGGTCGCGTTAATCGATACTGGCAGCGAGCTCAGCCTCGTTCCAGCATCATTGGTTCGCCGGAAAGACATTCGTCGTTCACAACAAGTTCTGAAAGCCGCGAATGCTACCGAAATCCATGTTCTCGGAGAAACGATCCTACAGTGTCAAGCCGAAAACTTTGTCTTCGAGGTGAAATGCTTGGTTACAGAGCAATTGTCGGAATTGATCCTGGGCTTGGAATGGTTGGAACAACACGGTGCCAAATGGAACTTTGAAGATCGTTGGGTTCAAATACAAGACCATGTTCTTCCGCTGTCTGGACGTCCGCGTTCCGGAAACTGTCTAAGAATAGCAACGGCTCATAATGTTAAAGTGCCAGCCCTTTCTGAAATGGACGTTGAAGTCTTTGCCATTCTGCCGAACCTGTCTACCGAACGCAAAACATGGGCTACGCAGTCGCAGGTGCTGGACTCTGGGTTAATTGTGGCCGGAACGTTATTGCCCGAGAGAGCGTTAGACATTGCTGTCCGTGTCTTAAACCCGACCAAACAAGAAATCTGTCTGCGAAGAGGTGTGCAGTGCACGACTGAAGAGGTCACTGTTTGCGATCGAGAGCCATTCGATAACCAGACTGTAGAATGTGCCACTGTGAAAGAGATATCATCGGAAGATGTAACCGCCGAAGAGGAAAAGGTGTTGGCACCACTACCGGAAAGTGCAGCCGACGACATACCTGCCGACATCCGACAACGCCTCCACCGTACCCTAAACCCAATGTTAGGCATAGTTGTATCCCCGAATCAGCGTAACTGGGATAAGCAACTGCCTCTCGTCATGTCCGCCTATCGCTCGACGGAGCATGAGAGCACGGGGTTTACGCCGTCTCGGTTGTTCTTGGGAAGAGACCCTTTGCTTCCCATCGATTTGGTTTTAGGTGATTGTGTAACAAATGATGATAATGCTTGTAACTTGGTTGAGTATGTAATTGAACAGGACCGGCAGATTAAAATTGCTTACGCAACTGTTCGAACATTTACAGAGCGTCTGGCTGTAACTCGAGCAGCTAGGTATGACCTCAGGGTTAGACCGCCTAAATTCACTGTTGGTGACTGGGTTTGGATCTTTTATCCAAGGAAAAGAACCGGAATTAAGGAGAAGTGGGCCAAACACTACATTGGACCGTATAAAATCACTGGAAGGATTGGACCGGTTCTATATCGGGTTCAAAAGTCGAAGAGGTCCCAACCAAAACTGCTTTACGTGGACAAATTAAAACCCTTTTATGGTAGTGTACCCGTGGATTGGGATTTGAACTCCGAGCATGACGACAATGAGATTGAACCAATGGGTCAGCTTCCATTAGAAGAAATTGCAGATTCAGGTGATGGAGATCTAAGCCATCCAGTGCGTCCCAAGCGTGAAATAAGGCGCCCTGCACGTTTTAGAGATGAGAATTAATGTCTTTAAACTGGTTATGTATAATAGTATATAGTTTTATGTTTCTTTTACTCTGTACTGGTTTACACATGATGATGTACTTAAGTCAGTACTTTAATATGTGATTTCTGCTATTTTTGGTGATTCACTTTGTTAAATTCTGATGACAATGGCATTGTTTCCTCTGTAGATAAACTCTGAGAAATCTTTAGAGTACGTTTCCATTAGTGAAAAGGACTGTACAGAAACTTCAGAGTTCGATCCTTTATTTGGTAATCACACTGTTGAGTGAGGAGGATTGCAAGGGAATAGACTTGGCTTAATCCTTTCTTTTTGTAACATGATTAGTCAGGGGAGGAAATGAGATCATTGTCCCACCATGAAAGGAAGGTTCCCTTAGCTTAACTGGTTTCTAGATAAAGAGACCTGTAGAGGATGAGGACCAACTTCATTAGCTGGGAAGTAATCATAAGGTGCCCTGCTTAAGTTAAAGTCGGTAATTCGATTGTTAACCTAATTAGTTTAGTCTTTGAGGAAAGGGAATTTCGAGTTAAAAGTAAAGGTTAAATGAGGGAGTGCCTTTATGAGTTCAGCCTAAAGACTTTAATGATAAGTTCAAAAGACTTTGTGTAGTAGTTACCTTTCAGTTTAGTAGGGATTATAGAGAAGATCTTTTAATAATTATTCTTCGTTCTTTCTGTGTTTACTTCGTTTCTCTTGGGTATACAGAAACTGTTGTGGTCTTTTGTGATTTCTAAAGAGATTGTTTTCTTTGACTGATGTATTTAGGTTGTTAGAGTGTTTGACTTAGGTGTTTCCTAAGCACTGTGAATTTACGCTGTACTGACTTTGTACAATTGAGCTTCTTACATTTAGATTAGAATAGCCGGAGAAAAGTTCTCCGAAATTTCTTCTCTACGAGTAGAAATTATTCCTGAGGGTGGGGTAGTGTGACGAAAATCAGGTTTTCGTCTTGATTTATTGTGCGCCAATCTATCTGTAATCTATTTCGGCCTGTATTAAGTATTACGTTGTATCTATTGATTATATTGTCCTACTAGTATTCAAATTAATTCGCTAGATGGCAAGAGTGAGTGGTAACTTAACATTTGTAATTGCGCTATATAAACCTGTAGTTCGACAGATGGAGCGAAGGTGATACCTGGCGCCCTCTGGTCAGGCGTCAGTGGAGTTGAAGAAGAAGAAAATGGCGATGTTGAAGGAGATCGCTAAGGAGTCTGGCCAAAGAGTTTCTAAGTCGTATCTATCTCTGGTTTTGGTGAAATAGAACGATAAGAGATACTAAGTTGTTTTCCGGTGGTAATGTATGGTTTCTTTTTACCGAACGGAGTGCCAATTCGATGAGTTTAAGTGGAATCTCGGGCAAGGTTTCCAGGCCTGTTGGATCTAAGCGTGGTCCGCCATTTTAGAGCATTGCCAAGAGGGAAAGATTAGGTCCTTGGAATTAGCATAAATTAATACTAGGAGTTAATTTGGTAATATAGACCCTGGTAAAACGTGGTATAGAGTTGGGGAATACTGGCCTTAACTTTGATTAAGCTGAGATCCGCTTTAGAAGTGATAATTGAGATAAACTAGGTTTAGGCCATCGATAGGCTAGACTAACTGGCCTATAACTGTCATTGCATTGATTCTGAGCTGCTATTGATTGACAATTAAAGCTTTAGATAAGATTTTATTTGTGGGCTAAAGAAGTGTCCATTTTATGTTCTGTTATTTGATTATTGAAGTTATAATTGCATTTAATACAATATGGAAAGACAAATCAGCAAACCGTTTTATTCAATTAATTATTCATCTGATACACGTCAAGTAAGTAAGCCAAGAGCCTGGGATTCGTTACCTGATCGGGAGGGGTTAACAGAAAGTCCCAGCAGCCTAGTTGAGAGGGAGCAAGGGAGGCCAGTCCAAATAGAGAGGGAGATAGATCCATTTAATGTTCCTTTTAAGTCTGTGCAAAGGGTAAAACAGAACCCAGATGGGTCGTTGAGCACGACCGTCGGCTCCCTCCCCGGAGCTCCGGGCACCACTCGAGGCTTCCTGGTAGATGAAGTGGTCCCTTTGGAGGATAAACAGGTGGCCTCGCTCCTCCTTGAACTAGGTCGTGACGTCATGCACACTAGAAAAACCCCTCCCCATGGAAGGATTGAACCCTCTGTCCCTAGAGGTGGACCAGCCTCTCATGAAGGTTTCCCTGCACAGCTGGCGACCCCCGACGCTGGGGGAGCGTCCGCCACAGCACCACACTCAGGGGCGGAGACTTAGGGGGACAGAGGGGACGGTCCCCCCAAACTTGAGGTGGGGGGAACGGAGCTGCTTATATCCGCCCCCAATATTTCTGAAAAATTTCATGAATATAATAATTATAGCTACGATCGAGTGACAGCTGGTTCTTATCATCACTCAAATTATAGAGCAATTTTGTTCAGGTGACAGCTTAAAATGCTACCATTACAGTGTGGAAATTAAAAATTTAAATACGGGAGGGGACATATGCCCTCCCCAAACCCCTCCCCTGCCTCGCCGATCGTCCTTCGGCCGATCCTTCGCCAGTCCCCTCCAAACCCAAGACCAAGTTTCCAACTATGACCACACTCCATACTAGTGTCTTTATGATCATTCTTATCTTCAGATTCCTGTTTAGTTTTCTTCCACTCTACAGTATTAATGACCTATCGTGTCCCATTCTTATATATGGTGGTTTTTCTGTTTAACGACTAGCTGTGTGGTAACATAGACCATTAGCGTCGCCCTCCTCCTTTATCCAGGCTTGGGACTGGCACTGTCAGAAAGCGAACAGTGGCGGAGTTAATATATAACACTGACCAACAAAATAATATTTTTTGTTTGCTGCTCAGAACTTTAGAACTGTTCTTAGCTAAATTTGGGGCGCTGATTTCAAATATGAAATCGAAATTTGGCTAGCACGTCAGGATTTTTAGGTACGCATAGGTGAGGTTCTACACAATTGCGAACTCTCAACTCATATTAAAAATGTATGAAGAATAGGATTTTGTGCTTGTTCTTAGCTAAATTTTGGATGCTGGTTTCAAATATGAAATCGAAATTTGGATGGCAGGTCTAGTTTTTCAGCTACGCTTCAGTGAAGTTCTACACAATTGCGAATTCTCAGCTCATATAGGCCTATACTGTAAGCGAAAGCAAAGTATCAAAACTGTATCACACAATGCCAGGCATTTGCTTTCACATTTGTTCTTAGTTAAAATTTGGACGCTGATTTCAAATATGAAATCAAAATTTGGCTAGCTTGTCAGGTTTTTAGGTACGCATCAGTGAGGTTATACATAACCGAAAATTAATGCGGTACATTTGCAGTATGAACTATGCGACGCGTACCTCAAAAACCTGACGTGCTAGCCAAATTTCAATTTCATATTTGAAATCAGCATCCAAAATTTAGTTGAGAGCAAGCACAAAAGCAAATGCCTCATACATTTTTTAAACTGTGTTTTCACTGATAGTATGAGTTGAGAATCCGCAATTGTGTAGAACCTCACTTATGCGTACCTAATAAACCTGACGTGCTAGACAAATTTCGATTTCATATTTGAAATCAGCGCCCAAAATTTAGCCAAGAACAGTTAAAAAGTTCTGAGTAGCAAACAACAAATATTTGTTGTTGTTGCGCAGTGTTAATGTAGGCATATAAAACTTAAAGAATCCGAGAAACTTTATAACTTAAAAACTGGACGTGATAGACAAAAACGGTTTCCGGATTTGGAATCAGCATATTAAATTTAGTTAGGAACAGGTGTTAGAATCCCAACAGCAAAATGCTTGTTGATCAGTGTAATCGGTCGACACCATTTTAAAGGTGTCTAAGATATCGCTCTAAATAATTGTCCCAATATGTATACATCATTCAATTATTATTATTATTATTATTATTATTATTATTATTATTATTATTTTTATTATTATTATTATTATTATTATCGTCATCGTCGTCATCATCATCATCACCATCACCATCACATCATCATCATCATCATCATCATCATCATCATCATCATCATCATCATCATCATCATCAAGCGCCACTATCGAACAAATCTGGAATCTGAATCGATGACACAAAGCAATTGTGAGTGAAGGACTTGCTCAAGGTCCCAATACAGTAACCGTCTCAGAGGAGGCCTAGGAGGATGTTCTTATTAATTCCCATCCTGTCCCATATCCAGTGGCGTAGCTAGGATTTTACCATAGGGGGTGCGTAATGTAAAAACCAGCAATCTGTAGAGAACCTATACAAAATTTGACTTTAATGTCTAGAATTTTAGACAATCACGGAATCAACTTTCTCGATCTTACTTTCTAATTCTAACAAATTCCCAGCGATCGGTTTATGGTTTAGCTGAAAAGTATTACCAATGTTTCAACCGATTACTTAGTAGGCCTATATGCTACTTAAAAGCAACAACTGCTATTCTAAATTTAGAACTTCCGTTCCATCAGTTGAGTCTTAGTTTCTTTGGTTCTAGAAAATTTTTGCCCTCGATTTTTGTTCCGAATCGGTCACTGGTGTCATCAACACTGATTGTCCTATCTTTGTGAATGTAAGCCATAGCCAATCCTTACATGTTGTCGTCGATCAGTTGTGGTCGTAAATAAGTTTTAACAATTTCATGGCTGAAAGGTAGACGTATATATACGCTCTGGAGTTGCCGTTGTTAGGCTACAGATAATTTGCTGTGATCCTCCATAGTAAAGTTTCCTTAATGGGTCGACATGTAACCTATCGGAACTTTAAATATAGGCCTAATTATACCATTCATTCATTCCGGAAATTTGAATAGCGCACCGTTAAAAAGCCTACTCAGAGGTGCTCCGAGTCGGACCACGGCTAAGCAGAGAGGACTTGAGGACTTGGTAAAACAACAGGCAGATAATCAGAGGAAGGTATATTCAAAGAATTTATTAATAGTCCAGGGCATGATTGTATCATTTGTATGCATAACAAGGTAAGTCTAAAATCATTACATTAAAAAACTAGTTAACTAGTATAAATTCAGTCCAATTAGACGTTACATAATAGGCCTACCATGGCCCCCGGGGGCGGCGGAGTGGTGTGCGGTGGGAGGGAGACGAGACAGATCGGTAGACGAGAATTGCGCAGTATCTCCAGCGCATTAATAAAGACTTGACGAACAGGACTGCAGCTAACCTCAGCGCCTTTCTGGCGTCGCTTCACGACTACTGAGCGCGTCTTTTCGGGTACTGATACTTTGTCGTCGGGACGTCCGTACTTCTTAACACGCAGTCAGACCGGTTACGAGCTGGACTCCATGTTCCCGGTCCGCTTTCCAGTCCGATCATTCGATCACTCTCCAGTTCTTAAGAAACTCTAATCATCCGCTCTCCTGACCGCCGTCGGTAACCCAAACCACCCAACTGTCGCAGTCCGAGCCTTGTATCCCCAATTCCCCTTCCTTCTCCTCTCCCTTCACGCTCATCATGTGCGGCCTTATTCACCCTAGAGGTCGCTGGTGTTGGGGGGACGAAAGGTGATACCACTCCGCTCCCCGTCAGACGGTGGTGGGGGTACTTCGCCGTAAAGGGTTCACTTTTAGGGTACGGAGATCTTCACGTGCAATTGAGTGGTCACTTCTAGTGTGGGTCTAATGATCCGACACATCCGGTGGCCTGGGCAGACACCGCACATACGTCAGTATATCATGTATCGTGAAGCATCCATCACGCACAGAATATGGTTCTGACTGCAGGGAGGCTGAGATGGACACAAACAGGCCTTGTTGTGGCCTTTTGAACACCGTGAGGCGTAGGCTAAATATATCTGTTGGAACAGTTGGCCAGGTTTTTGTAAGGTCAACAATATATCAATAGAAAGTGTAGGCCCTAAAGCAGAATTTGACAGGGGGTGCGTACGCACCTTACGCACCTTGTATGGCTACGCCACTGCCCATATCCTTATATAGCATCGGTTGACATCGTGTTAATGGTGTCTAAATAAACCGTCTCCTGCAGGCAACGACGATGCAGCTTACTCTCCACTTTACCAAGGGAGCGCTCTAACCAATTGTATGCAGTGTCTCACTACTTATTATACATTCATTCTAAACCAGGTCTCTTGCACTGTTCTCTCTTATTAATCCCGTCATTATATAGAACCGGTAAATAGCTTTTGAAAGGTGTTTAAAGATATTGCTCTTTTATAACTTCAAAGTTTAATTAACGTTTTAATATTGCTCTAAACAATTGTTACACTATTACTGCTACTGCTGCTGCTGCTACTGCTACTGCTTCTGCTACTGCTACTGCTACTGCTACTGCTACAGTGCTACTGCTACTGCTACTGCTGCTACTGCTGCTACTACTGCTACTACTACTACTACTACTACTACTACTACTACTACTACTACTACTACTACTACTACTACTACTACTACTACTACTACTACTACTACTACTACTACTACTACTACTACTACTACTACTACTACTACTACTACTAATAATAATAATAATAATAATAATAATAATAATAATAATAATAATAATAATAATAATATTCTTTACTAATTCAAACTGACAAACGCAGTATTATTACAATTCAGTATGAACGGTTTAAAAGTTATTAAAGGAGTCGAATTTAACTATAATACATCAGCCATGCAAGGCGTCCATCACGTCCTGCATCTCGTTTTATCAACGCGCCATCTCGCGAATGATAGGCTGAGTGGACCTTTGGGAGGGTTGCGGGAGGAGATCCCGCTTCCTGGTGCTCTTCACGCCACTGATTTTATCACTACTCTCTGGACCCTCCCGGCATAAACGCATTCTACGATTCTACCTTGTTGAACGAAGGAGCCTACTGTGTTCCATTCTTATATAGCTTAGGTTGAAACCGTTTTAAAGGTGTCTAAATAGCAGAAAAGAAGGTTGGATCCAATGTTCTTCGTGTTAGAAGGCGCAAAATACAATCCATTCGCCGACTCTGGATAAAAGTCTATTAGGTGGCTTCTAGGCGAGTTGAGGGACGGATGGACGGACGGAGGCACAGATAGATAGATAGATAGATAGATAGATAGATAGATAGATAGATAGATAGATAGATAGATAGATAGATAGATAGATAGATAGATAGATAGATAGATAGATAGATAGATAGATAGATTGTATTGTATTCTATTCTATTGTATTGTATTGTATCTAAAGATTTATATAGCGCCTCTCTCAGAATGACTATTCAGAAGCGCTCTCAGCACGAGAACCTCGGGATAGATAGATAGATAGAATAGATAGAATAAAATAGAATAGAATAGATAGATATAGACAGACAGACAGACAGACAGACAGACAGACACACAGGCATACACAGGCAGGAAGACACAGGCAGGAAGACAGAGAGAGAAAG
The DNA here is from genome assembly GCA_020284085.1 of Aporrectodea caliginosa. Lineage (NCBI taxonomy): Eukaryota > Metazoa > Annelida > Clitellata > Crassiclitellata > Lumbricidae > Aporrectodea > Aporrectodea caliginosa. Next base: position 791,256 of record JACEVL010000014.1, read on the forward strand.
AATCACACAGATAGACAGACAGACAAACAGGCACACACAGACAGACTATGGTTACCTGCTGTGAGATCGGGCATGAAGTTGGGAGCGAGCAGGTATACAGAGACCTTAAGGCTTAAGCAAGTCCTTCACTCACAACTGCTCAGCACCATCTGTTCTGTCGTACGGCCGCGTGAGCAGTGGTTAAATTGAATATCGAATACAGTTGTATTGTACGTATTGTATTTAGTAATATTATTATAGGCTATATGTTCGTTTAAGATTGACTTACAGAAATAGCTGAAATCAGTAAACAGGGAAATACAGTTGCAATATGGTAATGATATTTCGAACTTGTCAGTTCTCGCTGGCTGCGCCAGTCTTGAGCGACCCCACGCGGTATACGAGGATGCGTGATTCAAAATTTTGAATGACAGACAGATAATTATATACAAGCCCAGATATCTTCGCGACCTCTTAACCATCCAGCCAACCCGCTCTGCCCGATCATCCCCCGTTCTCAGTCTTTCTCGACCTCCGGTCACTACTCATCTCAGGTTCTCCAAACGAGCCATATCCATATGTGGGGCGCGGTGGTGTAGGGGTATGTTCAGTGCCTTGCAGCCGGAGGGTTGCAGGTTCGAATACACCTCAAGCCGTCCGCTTAGGAACCTTGAGCAAGTCCTTCGTGCACAATTGCTCTGCAATATAGTTGCTTCTGCGCTGCCGAGGCGTGTGGCACTTCTGAGCTTGGGGCAACCTTTGTAAGAAGGGCGATATCAAAGATCAGTTGTATTGTATTGTATTATCCAACACTGCACTACGTCTCTGGAACGATCTGCCTCCTAAATTCCGCACTTTTTCGGTTCCTCCACCATCATCGCCAATCACCCACCATCATCTGCCCCAGGCTCCTCTATCCATCACCCCAAGGCTTTCCACTCGAAACTGAAGTCTCTCCTCTTCAAGAACTCCTACCCCGACTCAACTGATCACCTACCTTCCAACTCTCGGCATAAACGACACCCACCTTAACAGCTACTCTGACCCCCTCTGATCCTCTGGAAACCGGATTGGACCTCCTTCGGTCTACTCTCTCGGACAACCCTTCTGACTAGACGCAGCGCTCGTAAGTAAGCTGGTGCCCTGCGCTTGGCTTTCGAGTGGCGCTCTAGAAGTTTGGAGATTACGATTACGAAAGATAAACAGACAGACATTTTCTCTGCGTTAAATGATGATGATCATCATCATAACCAAAGATTACGCAGACCTATACCGAGAGTAAGATGCAAAAATACTAACGTAGGCTAAACACAGAGAAATGCCGCAAAAACATTTTTTGGTTTTGCTATAATAGCGGCCATGGCATGCAACTTGTCTTTTCTCGAGGACTTTCGCACTGGGAGCGCCTCTGATTGGTGTGCACTATGAGAGGCGCTTTATAAATCTTTAATACAATACAATACAATGCTATTGGCTAATGACGAAACTGCAAAACCGTGATCCTCCGGTCTCAGCTGCCTCTACCATGCTGCACCCACTGAGGTGTACATCATGAGCTCATATCATACTATATCAGATATAGTATACGCTCATGTATACGCGCCAATGGCCGCAACACGGTCCAGACCTCTTCAACCTTAGATCACGGACAATAGGTATACACGTCGACCTCTTTATATACCATACGAATCACGTTCACGTAAAAAAAGGTGTCTATGTGATGTTTTCTTTTCCGTTGTTAATATGCATAATTAGCTTATAGTTGTCAATTTACAGTTAATTCTGCACAATATTGCTTTCCGAAGCTATTTGATATTATTTTACATCTCGTAATAATGTGATTGTTAGGTAATTAATATATCTTTCTTAAGACGAACCATTCGCATATTGACCCATGTAATTATTATCAACTGCAATTAGCCTATCATTATCAGAATGTCAAACTATTTAGGCCTACCTGATCAAAGTCACTTGATGGAGGCCGCAAACCATGAAAAACTGGGGCGGCTAATTTATTGCTAAGCTGATCGAGGCCCATATGCAGTTCATATTATTTGGGTATTATTTTAAATAGGCTAAATTACCAAATAATGCCTAAAATATGAAACGAAAAGAGCAGCACAATAGCCTAACTCTGGCGTTCGTATTTTTATTATTAATATTAATATTAATAATAATATTATTATTATTATTAGGCCTATTAGGCTATTATAATTCCCACCTAGGGAACGAAGACATGACCTAAACCCAGGGGCCTTTAGGCCTACGGGAATCGAACCGGGTCCGTGGAAACTCAGCAAGAGTGTAATCCTTTATACTATCCCTCCCTAATAATTATCATCATCATCATCATCATCATCATCATCATCATCATCATCATCATCATCATCATCATCATCATCATCATCATCATCATCATTAGGCCTAAACTGTCATTTATAACGCGCCTAAACAAAAAGAATCTTGCACAAAAGCGCGTAACAGAGAAGTCTAATCATAATAAGCCTAATAATTATTCTTAAACAGAATAAGTCTTAATAATTATGGGGTTAATTTTTAAGACCGATAATGTTGAATGTTTGCAATTAATGAAGTCCGACAGTTTTCCGATGGAAGGAGTACGTGGAGGAACTCTACAGAAGTGAAGAGGGAGAATTGCACGACAACCAGGGACTGGAGAAGGAAGAGGAGACTCAAGGGAGAGAGGAGGATATTGGCCCAGAGGTGCTGGGAGAGGAGGTAAGAGCGGCCATAAAGGAGCTGAAAAACAACAAAGCAGAGGGAATAGACAACATACCAGCAGAGATGCTCAAAAGTCTGGAGGATGGAGCCATGAAAGAACTAATAAGGATATGCCAAGATATATACACAACGGGAGTATGGCCAGATGACTTCCTGCAATCCATAATAATACCAATTAAAAAGAAACCAAATGCAACAGCATGCGAGGATTACAGAACCATTAGCCTCCTCACCCATGCGTCAAAAGTCATGATAAGAATACTAGCAAAGAGAGTGCAAGCAAAGACAGAGGCAGTTGAGGGGCTGGGAGATGATCAATTTGGTTTTAGAAAGGGCATGGGAACAAGGGACGCGATCGGAACACTAAGAGTACTAACAGAGAGGAGCTGCCAGAATGGTCAGGATGTATATATTATATGCTTCGTGGATTATGAAAAAGCATTTGATAGAGTTGACTGGAGAAGGCTACTACATGCATTGAGGCGGATGGGAATAGATTGGAGAGACAGAAGATTAATAGGAAACTTATACATGGGACAAAAGATGCGAATAAGAATAGATGGAGAGTACTCGGAACCAGGAAGCGTTGGAAGAGGTGTGAGACAAGGATGTCCACTGTCACCATTACTATTTAACATCTATATAGAAGAGCTTGTCAGAGAAGCAGTAGAGGATATGGAGGAGGGGATAAAGGTTGGTGGAAGATGGATCAAGGCATTAAGATTTGCAGATGATCAGGCAATGTTGGCGAGAAACCAGAAAGGACTACAAGCAATGATGGATAGGCTAAACACAACATCAACCGAATACGGGATGAAGATTAACATCAAAAAGACAAAGGTATTGAAGATAAGTAAAGGAAAGGAGACTGTAGTCAGAATACACATTGGAGGAAAACAGATAGAGCAAGTCAAAGAATTCTGCTACCTAGGGAGTATGATCACGACAGATGCCAAATGCCACAGAGAAATTAAAAGAAGGATAGCAATAGGAAAGGAGGCATTCTCAAACAGGAGAGAATTACTGAGAGGAAAACTAAACAGGAATCTAAAGATAAGAATGATAAAGACACTAGTATGGAGCGTGGTGCTGTATGGATCGGAGACATGGACAATGAGAAAAGCAGATATAAGAAGACTGGAAGCTTTCGAAATGTGGACATGGAGAAGAATGGAAAAAATCAGCTGGACAGAACATATAACAAATGAAGAAGTGTTGGGAATGATTGGAGAAGAAAGAGTCCTTATACGCACAATAAGAGAGAGGCAAAGGAAATGGATCGGGCACACGCTGAGAGGAGACTCACTACTAAGAACGGTCATCGAAGGAAAAATGAAGGGGGAAGAAGACAAGAGGAAGACCAAGACAGATGATGCTGGATTGGATGATGACAAACGGCTACAGGAAACTGAAAGAAGAGGCCCAACAACGAGAGGAGTGGCGACGTCGGACATTCGAACCTGCCTAAGAGGCAGAGAACCACAAGAAGAAGAAGACAGTTTATTCCATTCAGTGCAAATCCACGGTTTGCGAATTTCTTAGTGATCGTTGGAAAACAAAGTCAGCTTGAGATGAAGAACATATGCCTAATACTCGGTTGGATTGGACAGATGAACAGGGTTCAACAAGTGAGGACACATACGAAGGACATGGATTTGTGTGGCCTCGGTAGGCTACATTAGAACGCAGATTTTGAATGGGAAGCCAGTGTAGTTCACAAAGGGTGGGGTGACGTGATCACGAGGAGTTAAATTTTTGATAAGCTTTGCAGCATAGGCCTAACTCCGCCACTGTCTGTAGGCCTACTCTGACAGTGCCAGTCCCAAGCCTGGATAAGGGAGGAGGACGACGCTAATGATCTTTGTAATCAGAGTGTCGTTAAACTGAAACTGCTATTACTACAACATAGACCTGATGCGTGGTCCTGTGGGTGTGTACTTCTACGGCCCACTCCAGGAGTTTCGCTATTGTTGGTCTCACTACTAGCTGGAACTGGCTACCTCAATCCCTTTACTCTAGTTCTTGTGAAAAAGTGGTGATCCACGAGTAGCTTCGGGCCCACTTATCTATAAAAGGGTTTAACCCGAGATCCTCATTGACTTTGGTTCACTCGTTGTATAAATATAAAACAACTACTTATCACTATAATCTCTTTCTCACTCGATTAATTCATTGAAAAATAAGTTAATATGTCGAGACGCTATTATAAAAACGTGTAGACCTACATTTACATTTTACTGTAAATGCAGTTAACTCGCTCCTAAAATGAGACTATATCAAAGCTTGATTTCAAACTGCCATGTAATACTACACCATTCAATAGTTCATTATACCGTATTTTTACTGTTTTATCTTCAACATTGTAAAGTTCGGACTTGTTTCTCGGGGTAATCAGCGGGGTAAAACTAGTGGAGATTTGCACTCCAACCTGTGTCTTGAAACTCAGCACAGTAACCCCTACGAATGAAAATGCGCTACAAAAAGAATCGTTATATTTATTTATACGCACCAAAAACAACACAAAAGGGGCAGTAAGTCATATTCCAGAAACAAGATATTCCAGTTTTTTCCCTTCTTAAAAAGCCTACAAACGTCAATACTGGTGAACAAAAAAACGTTTAATTTAACGACAAACAACATAGAAAAAACAAAACAAAAGTGTTGAAGTAGGCAAAAATACTTAACCTTATACTCAACTCATATCAACGCGAGAGAAGAAGAAAATCAGAAATTCCCATCGGCCGCGAAAGCACGGTTGGCCAACCAAGTCAACGTTGGCCAGCAGGACCAAAATGGTCGGTTATCTAGAACACAGCCATGGTCGACCGACTGGAGAGGTCAACCGCGGTTGACCAAGCTTCCGGTCAACCGAAGCAGAGTTGACCAACGGTGTCGTGGTCGGCCAACAGTAACATTCGCAGTCAATGACTACAGTAAACCAGTAACAGAAAGGAGTCCGGAGTATGTAATATCTGCGAGAAGACTTGGGAGAAACGGTCGGAGGTTTCAGTCCTCTGGCTCGGCTGATGAAGGCATCACGGAAGCTGAAGTGTCCCTCTGCTGAGTGGAGTTGGAACCAGGCTGCGGCCGGACCTGACTCACGACGCTACGGATTCGGCTAATTGCACCCTAGAAATGTAAATGCAACATATCTCATTATTATTATTATTAAACTAATTGCACCCTAAAAATGTAGAACGTAACAAAAATTTCATCGTCATTATTATTAATAAATAAGTACATATATCTTTTATTGAACCAATTGTTAACTGCATTTTGGTTTACATTCTACAATGGCCTATAATCTCAAATGCTACATAAAATAATTAAAATTGCAATATGTGCATGGTCACACCAAAATGTGAATGATATTCAGCCGCCAGGACAAGGCGACAGCATTAAAGCGTTGGATCAGAACTGTTGGGTGCTGGGAAACACGGCACATGTCTCTTGCGTCTCATCCAGATAAACCTGTTTGAATGTTTTCATCATTGTTATTGTTACGCATTTGTGACTTGCACTGGCAAAAGGAGGCTTTTGTCCAAAAAATTAGTTTTGTATATTTTGTGCTAAAATTGATAAGTAATAATTTCTCTTTAAAATGTTGAAAAATTATTATTCTATCTTGATGGGTTCCAGAGATATGAATTTTATAATTTTTTCGACTCGAAAGTACAATTTCGAGAAAAACGCATGCAAAGTTTATTATCTTAATACAAACCCTAGATAGATCGCAAAGTTTATGTGTAAATTTGTCATGAAATGGGTGAAGTATTATTATAATAATATTTTTTCCACATAATATAAGATCCTATTTATTGATTATGCCAAAAAATTACAAGTGGAAAATTTACAACTGATTTGTGTTTAGCTAATTTCTAGTTTTATCACTGGCGACTTTCGCCTCCTTTTGCCAGAGCAGGTCACATTTATTAAGCTCCACTATCTAATGTCGAAGCATCAATCGATGGCGCTGAGCAATTGTGAGTGAAGGACTTGCTCAAGGTCCCTACACAGTAACCGTCTCAGAGGAGGAGGATCGAACCCGTACTCTCCACGTTAAATGCGAGTGCTCTCGTCAAACTGGAACTTTAATAGTACCCAAGTGAGTACTATTTTAACAGTGGGTATTAAATTACACTGGTAGTAAAGAGTGCAGCACCTGAGAAGCCATAAAGTTCCCGAACACTTCGACCATGGCCTCGTCCTCCTGAGCCCTCGTGTCCTCCGTCACCCGGATGATCGCACCCGTCGTCAGCTCGATGTCGCGAGCATTCTTGCCGCTCTTTCCGATCACCCGACCGGCCACGGACTTCGGGATCTTCATGAAGGTACGGAGGCGGACGTCGTCGTTGCCAGCAAAGCCTTCGACCTTCATCTTCTCAAAGACGTAGTAGCTGGCCTGAAGCGGAAAGCCAATACCATTAAAATAATATTAACAATATGAATGGTGTCTAAGGAGAACACTCTAACCATTTGGATAGACCACATCCCACGATTTAAGCGTGTCTTTCATTTTGTTCATGAATCAATAAACTCCTTCCTTCAAATCAATAATAATCTTCGTTTATTATTTCAAACCGACACACAGCAGTATGATAACAATTCATAAGATGAATGGATGATCACAAGTTATTTATTACAGGAGTCGAATTTAACAGTATTCCAGCCATGTAAGGCACCCATCTGTCCTACTGCTCATTTTACCAATGCCATCTGGCGAATGAAAGGCTGAGTTGACCTTTGGGAGGTTAGTGGGAAGCGATTCCGCGTCCAGACGTCACCTGCACACTTTAGTCTGAAAACACTGTTTTAGGCCCTGCTTCAATCAATCAATCAATCATGCAATCAGTCAAAGAAATGAGATGAAACAGTTGAGACAGATGAGCATGGAGATGATGCTGACGAGCAGATGATGATGATGACGTGGAGGGTGACGTACCCTCCAGAATGCCTCCGGACCTCCCTTGATGGTTACACTGCGTTCCACATTTGCATTCGCCTCTGTGTCCTTCTTCGGCTCAATCTGTCAACCACAACATTGCAATGGTAAAGCCAACAGCTACATACTGTATACATATACAAATATATACACAAATACATAAATACATACATATATATATATCAGAGATTGGTAACTAATCGATTAGATTCTAATCGATTAGCTACAGTAATCGATTAGAGAAACAACTAATTCTAATTCCAACTGATTAGCAATTTTTTTAGGTAATTCTAAATCGATTAGCTCATCGATTAGACTTTTTACAACTGTGTTAAGAACGAGTTAGTTAGAAATGAGTTTACTAATAAGGAGTTTGAAGACTTTCAATTATTTGTTCATGACAATTGATTTTCTCAGCTTTTTGACGATTTACATTAATTAATACATAATTGCATCTGTTTTGGATCCAAAGTTTAAGTTGAGGTGGGTACTAAATAGACTACAGGTCCACAATTCCTCAGATCCACAGATGGCGTTACAAGTGTCATTCGATCTTTGACTTAAAGTGTCATTCGATCTTTGACTTCAAGTGTCATTCGATCTTTGACTTCAAGTGTCATTCGATCTTTGACTTAAAGTGTCATTCGATCTTTGACTTAAAGTGTCATTCGATCTTTGACTTCAAGTGTCATTCGATCTTTGACTTCAAGTGTCATTCGATCTTTGACTTAAAGTGTCATTCGATCTTTGACTTCAAGTGTCATTCGATCTTTGACTTACGCTGACGTAGGCTCCTGAGTCGCGCATGATCTGTTTGATGTTCGATCCGGCCGTTCCAATGATCGCACCGACGGCTGAGTTTGGAACGCCGATGTAGTAGAAGGAGGGAACGATCGGACCATTCGCCATCTCACCACCCGATGCATGGTTCCTCTGTCCACCACCACCACCTCCACCTCCACCACCACCACCACCACCGTACGACGACGAATGCATCTGGAAAGACCAACACAATCTAATCGAATCAAATCCAGAATCAATAATCACAATCCAAAATAACAATAATCTATTATCTTGTTCAGAGGTTTCAAAGAGCCAGCCACTTCTGATTAAAGAAAAGATATTATTATTATTATTATTATATTATTATTATTATACTATTATATTATTATTATATTATTATTATATTATTATTATTATATTATTATTATTATATTATTAATATTATTAATATATTATTATTATTATAACAATATTTATTCTCTCCATCAATCAACATCAATACATCAATATACAAGGATGCAGTAGCTGTCATTAAAATTAACGTTGTTATTATTATATTATTATTATTATTATTATTATTATTACTTCTGGCCCTTAGACGATATTTTTCTGGTCTGCAAAGCCTTGCCTTAATGATGTTTGTGACTGATTATGAAGATCAAAATTAAGATTTTATAGTAAGCCTAGTTTGACTGTTTGTATGCTAAAAAATGCACCATTTAAGATTTAGTTTTGCAAAAAATGTATGGGGATAGGCACTGGGCCCCTCTCAGACCCCATCCTCGTTTTGCACAGGCTCTTTCGGCACCCTGGCCCGCCTCTGGCTGGAAAATATTCCCACTGGCCCACGATTAAGAAAGTTTTGACACCCCTGATCTGGTCTATGTTCACTAATCTAAATCTAATCCAATCTAATAGCAATTGATCAATTGTGAGTGACGGACTTGCTAAAGGTCCCTACACAGTAACCGTCTCAGGGGAGGGTATCGAACCCATACTCTCTGCGTTTCAAGGCGACCACTCTAATCGCTCAGCTACCGTGTACCACAAATAGAAACTTCTATAGCACTGGTGTCTAATGCACAAAGCATCGGCCGCTGGCGCACCAAAATCAAGTTACAGTCAGGTCAAACTGATTGGTTCCGGGGTTATAGGATCTTCAAGGTGAACCGTTGAAAACGTGCAACGGCGTACAACTGATCTATTTACCAGAAGCGGAATGAAATTATTTACCGGATATCGTTGTGGTTTCACTCCGTGAGGCATCGGAGCGTAGCCCATCATTCCCATTGGAACCTGAAAATATTAATTCATACTTTTCATTAAATTTTGTTCTACCATCCACGCACTCACGCACTTGTTCATTTGGTAAATTATTCATCTAATCGATTATTTCACTTGATATATCATTCACTAAATAAATTATTTCTTAACTATTGACAGTGTACGGTCAGTGTACTCGTTGCATCTGAGTTTGCCAAGGGCATAGGTGGAGCAGAAATCTTGAAGCAAATTTCCCCCTCGCTCAGGGATTTGAACCCCTAACCTCAGCATGCAAACCACTAGACCCACGCACACCCACTCATTTAACCCTTTAACGACAAGCTGCCTATGGTTTCCCATACATTTTAGTACACGCTCGTCTGAAAGGGTTAACAGTTGAACAGTTCACTAGGTCACGTACCACTCCCTGCTGGGCGTCCTTTTCGTAGCATTCCCTGAGAATTTTTGAGATGACTTCCTCCGCCTGTGACAGGTTGTCCAGAGCACCTCTGACGGTTATGATGCGGTCCGGGTAGATGGCTGCCATCTCTTGGGTGCTAAAAATAACAAACAAATACGTGATACTAACCCCACGCTGTGATGCCATCGATAAAAAATGACTAATAAAAGTTTAGTGCAAACACCATTTTCGAATGGTAAACGCACGAATGCAAAACCACGAAATGCACGAATGTAGAATGCACGAACGCAAAACCACGAAACGCATGACTCCAAAACCACAAAACACATGACCCCAAAACGTCAGAATGCAAAACCACAAATTGCATGAACGCAAAACTCAGGAACGCAAAACCACAAAATGCAGGACCACAAAACGCATGACCATAAAACACGTGACCGCAAAACGCATGAACGCAAAATGCACGACCACAAAATCCATAAACGCAAGGTCAGGTCATTCAACCACGTCGCAGGAATTCACTTCCAAATCATCCGTTTCTCAACCATACTTCACAAACAGATCACAATCTAGACATCTGAAGGAAGCAACCCTTATGGGTTGAGCCAAGGTCAAAGCCTTGTCCAATATGACAAAGTCACCAAAGAAGTCATTAGACGAGATGTTCTTACGAGACAACATGACTCACTTGGACACCACGATCTTCGTGTCTGTTTCCTCGCGAATCCTTTTGATCACGGCGCCTTCCTTGCCGATCACACGGCCGCAGAATCGATCCTCAGCCAGGATCTTCAGAATGACCTCACTGTTCAACAGTATCAACATTATCTTCATTTTATTAAATTTATTTAATTTAATTCAGCTTATTAATTCATTCAATTTGATTCTACTTATTACAACTAACAAGTTGCGACTTGTCAGCTTGGTGTTGTGAATAAACGAAATTGATTGATTGATTGATTGACATAGACAAGATGAATAAATCTGAATATCAGGCACGAGACAAGTATTCACAAATGACATATATTGGCACTTAAAACAAATAATAATAATAATAATAAAATTAATTAATGTTTAAGTCCCTGACGGATCATGTATACCTTGGGGCATAAAAAAATAATAATAATAACAATAATAATAGCAATAGAAATAATAATGATAATTATCTTGTGCAGACAATGACAGTCAAAATAGAGTATAATGATGTTCCAGCAGAAATCTCTCTCAACACACCTTAAAAACACTTTCAACAGATGCTATATAAAGCGTCATATATTTTTCTCAACAGATTAAATAATTCGGGATGTCTAGCTTAGGAACTAATTCATCGTAATCGTAATCAAGCATTTATATAGCGCCACTCAAAAACAGAGGCGCTCAAGACCCGGGCCAGTCTCTTCACTGGTAAAGAGACGTTTTCAGGCGCTTGTGGAACTGGTCAAAAGAAATAGAGAAAAGGTCAGTCATAATACTACTACTACTACTAATAATAATAATAATAATAATAGTTTTCATAGCCTGAGGGAATACAACTACCTTGGGCAAAAATAAATAAATAAAAAAAACAATAATAATAATAATAATAATAATAAAAGACATCTCTGTGATCTGACAACATACCCCGCATTGGCTTTGGCCGACTCCTGCTGCATGACCTTCAGTATTTCCTTGCAGGCAATGGACACGGACTCCGGCTTCCCCATTATGGCAATTGCCTGCAAGCAAATCATACACAAAGAAACTTTATTCATTTGGTAATGTAATCTTATGTAGAAGCTTCTATAGTGTCACTGCGATGATACATCCATCCATCCATCTACCCACCAACCCATCCTTTCATCTATCTGATAGGTAACGTAAAGATGACATTAGATGAAGATAAGATGAGATTAACATTAGATAAAGGTAAGATTAAGATAGTATTAACACTAGATTAAGGTAAGATTGAGATTACGTTAAGATAAAGACAAGTTAGATGAAGATAAGAATTAACTCATGTCAGTGGCGTAACGAAGGGTTTCAGCGCCCGGGCAAGGGTTGATGACTGCGCCCCCTTTTAATTTTCTTTTTGACTTTTAATCATTCTTGCCATAGTACTGTGTACCACTGAAAGCTAATTTTGCGCCCCTCTGGTACTGCGCCCGGGGGCAGCTGCCCTCCTCTGCCCCCTTCGTTACGCCACTGGCTCGGGTTAATATTAGATTAGCACCAAATCTTTTAAAGAAGCCTGGACAAAGAAACGGAGGTCCTAGAAAAAGACCAAGACAAGATCAAGCGGAGAGTCCAACCTTTTCCAGAAGACCCGTCTGCTCCTTGCCATGTACGTCAATCCTACAAAAACCAATCAACGCAACAGGATAACAATCAAGGTAATAGGGTAACAATCAAGGTAACAGGGTAACAATCAATGTAACAGGGTAACAATCAACGTAATAGGTGTAACAATCAATGTAACAGGGTAATAATCAAGGTAACATGGTAACAATCAATGTAACAGGGTAACAATCAAGGTAATAGGGTAACAATCAAGGTAATAGGGTAACAATCAAGGGGTAGACGTTACGAGTCCTCAAACGGGATTCTCTAAACAATTATAATTTCTGAAAGTGGTTTCCCTTGAAGATTTATTATTATTATTATTATTATTATTATTATTATTATTACATTTATTAAGCACCACTATCTAATGACGAAGCATCAATCGATGGCGCTGAGTAATTGTGAGTGAAGGGCTTGCTGAAGGTTCCTACACAGTGACTGCCTTAGCAAAGGAGTATTGAATACATACTCTGCGTTACAAAGCAAGCGTTCTAACTAGGGCTGCGGATTTTAACGATTAATCAATCGATTAATCGTTAAAAATTTTAATCGATTAATTTTGGATTGTTCGATTAATTTTCGATTAATTTTTTACCTATTTTATGACGTTAACCGACCTATTTACGGATTAAACAATATGGCCAACAGTAATAATATGAAACATTTTGAGTGGAATATTAAACGATCATTTTGCATATAAGGTAAATGCTGATGAAAAAGTCGATGATGGCGGAATAATTTAAAATGTTTGTAGATAGAAGGTAGTAGGCTAGTTAGGATCGAATGATTGAAGGATTCTGCAGTGTATACAGTCTAAACAATTTTTCACGCTTTATGTAACATGGAGCAAATTAATCGAATTTAATCGATTAATCTCGATTAAATTTCGGAGATTAATCGATTAAAATTATTTTAGTCAGTACCAGCCCTAGTTCTAACCAATTGGCCACCATGTCTCATACGTCTCTGATCAGAACATTTGACACAGATAATCACAATCAAAACAGATGAAGCTTCACACACCTGATGACATCACTTTCGGACGTGATTCGACGAATCGTCTCCCCTTTCTTCCCGATTATCGCACCGACGTAGCCACTGCCGACCAGAATCCTGCGAAAACAAACAGTAAAAGTACGTCAAGCATGGAAACGAAGGATGCCAAGAGTTCCCAGAAGACGGGGATTTGAACCCCAACCTCTCGGTTGAAAGTCCAGCACACTAACCAATGTAACCACTGGACTATCGCTCACACCTCCTACACAATAAAAAACCATCCTAACCAGCGTGACCACTCTCAATTTTCTGAAATCCCAAGCTCTTGGCAGAAAAATCCCAAGATTGGCCAAAAGTGTAAAAAAATCCCAAGTTACTGAAAAGGAAATATTTTTATGAAATATGAAATGCGTTTTAACAATCTCACAAAAATGTCAAGCTAAGAACTGGCAAAGAAATACCGGAGCATACCACTGAATTAACAAATTACAATGTTTACAAGTAACAATAGTAATAAACGTCTTTCAGACTGAGCGAGTTTTTTAAATCTGATTCGCCGCCACTGTTGAAAAGTACGGTAAAAACTAGTCTGTAGACCTTAGAAAAATCCCAAGATTGCTATGCGAAATCCCCAGATCCCAAGTTTGACCCAAAAAATCCCAGGATCTTGAGAAAATTTCCAAGGAGTGGTCACACTGATCCTAACATCACCAGCAAACAGCTCACCTCAGGGTGTAGGCAGCATTACGGCCGTCCGCATCAACTCTGCGCCCTCCTTCCCTCGACTTTCCTGACCCGTTATTCGTCAGTTCAACCTGCAAAGCACAACAATTAATTAATTTTTTTATCATCACGTACATTGACTAAACTCCACCATCTACTGACGAAGCATCAATCGATGGCGCTGAGCAATTGTGAGTGAAGGACTTGCTCAAGGTCCCTACACAGTAACCGTCTCAGAGGAGGAGGATCGAACCCATACTCTCTGCATTACAAGGCGAACGCTCTAACCATTTTGCTACCGTGTCCACAGAATGTAATCCCGTCGTTGATTATGTTACAATGGAGATACATTACCGTTTAAAACATCGAAAACTGAATTAAAATTGAGATCCACTGTAAATCATGTTTGTGCTAGATTCAGATGGTCATTAAAATGCCTTTATATTTATGACGTCCATAAGATTTAGATTAATATCAGGAATATAAATCAACATATTAATCAAAAGCAGATGAGAAACTGACCCTTAGGATGGATCCCTGAAAGTCGTAGTTGTCCAGCTGGTCAAAGGCTCTGTTTTCAAAAGAAAATCACCAACCACAATGTTAGAACAACCAACACAGAGATAGACATACAGACAGACATACATACATACATACAGACAGAGACAGACTAAAGACAGTTGGAAAAACAGACAGAGAGACAAAATAAACTGGCTAAAAAAGAAACAGACAGACACACAGACAGACAGAGAAACAAACAAACAAAAAAAGGCAAACTAAGCTGTTATGTCGTTAAGTCATTTGCTAATTAAGTTATTAAGTCAGTCGGTAATTCCTTAGTGACCGACTCCCTACCATCAAAGTTCTGTCGTATCGTCGTGCTTCTATTGGTAATGGTAATTGCAAATTTATATAGCGCCACTAACACAATACACACACATACACATACATACATAACACATACATACACATATACATACACACATATACAAGTCCCATGGCTAACAGCGAGCAACAGAGGACTTTCTCCATACGGGACACTTCGCCGAACTAGCGGTCAGGAGAGTCTAGTTCCATTCTCAAAAGTAAGTAAGACAACACAACAACAAAAGAATAGAACAACAGCGTCATCTTACTTACTTCTGCGCTTCGTCAGCCGATTCGTAGACAACCGTGACGTAGTTCTCGACCGAACTACTCGCTACACAAATCAAAACATACAGGAATGATTGTAACTTCTATGGCATCGGTGTCTAACTGTATTGTATCTGTAAATTTATATAGTGCCACTCACAGTGCTACACCAATAAAAGGTCAACATCCAGAAGATCAGTCTGTAAGACAGAGAGGTAGCCTTTTGTGGATAATAATAATAATAATAATAATAATAATAATAATTCTTCCTTTATTGAAACAATCCGGTTGACACATCACAATTGGTACAGTGTACAGTTATGCAATTGAAACAATTCACAAGAACGCAAATGACAGAAGACATAAATCTTAACAACTAACAGAACAGACAGCCTGCAAACACAAAGCAGAGATCGTCGGTAAGCAGATGTTATCCAACGCTATTGAGCAGATAAGCAATTTGAAACAGGTAATTCTTCAGTTGAGAATGAAATGACAAGTTACTGAGCAGAACGGGCAGATACAGGGAGAGAGATATTAAGCAGAACAGACAAACACAGAGAGATATTAAGCAGATTAGACAGATACAGTGAGAGAGATATCTAGCAGAACGGACAGATATAGAGAGAGAGTTCTTCCAAAATTCACATCAGGCAAAAATTCGAGATTTGAAAGTTTTTGCCTAAACTCGGCAAAACGTGAGCACTAAAACCAGTTTAAAATGATAATTAATCGTAGATTAACAATACGTAAATCTGACACTGACTGATATCGCAGCGCTGGACCGTGCCAAACGCAGCAACGAGCTGCTCCACCTCTTCCTTCGTCACCTGCTGCGGAAAGTTCCGGATCTGTATTCGGTTGGTGCGCCTACAACAGAAAACCAAATCTAATCTAATCTTGCATAATCTGCTCTGACCTGATCCAATCTGTAAACTTATACAGCAACATTTGGGACATGATACTGTATTGTATCTAAAGATTTATATAGCGCCTCTCTCAGAATAACTATTCAGAAGCGCTCTCAGCACGAAAACCCCGGGGGAAAAGAAACGTCTTTAAAGAACGAGAGACCAAAGAGGGAAAACCAGTCATTAGTTTAGCCCTTAATGAGGGGGAAGGTCATTCCAAGTAGAGGGACCAGCCACAGCAAATGCTCGGCATTGAGCCAAGGCAGCCCTAGTCCAAGGACTGATAGCCAATTGGTTAGAAGGATCGCCTTGTAACAGTACGGGTTCGATCCTCCTCCCCTGAGACGGTTACCATGCAGGGACCTTGAGCAAGTCATTAACTCAGCGCCATCGACCAACACTTCGTCATTAGACAGTGTGTCACCCGTCAGCCCCGTAACGTTGACTCAGCCTTCCACTCCCTAGGGGTGATGGTAAAAGGAGCAGTGCGACAGACGGGCGCCCTGCAGGCTGCCAAACAGTTAAATTCGACTCCTGTTAAACTTGAACAATCATCTGTCACTACTATATCATCTATTCTCACTCGTACTTGTCAGTTTGATTAATAAACGAATATTATATTATATTATAAATATACATATGTTGTGCATAAATTCAGCCTTGTAATAAAACTGCCACTGTGTCCCTCAGGTGACATCTTGAAAGTTCTCCGAAGTTTGACACGTAGACAAATCATTCGATTTATACCCCGACAGTTTTATTTCCACGGCTGCTCACCTCCTCTTCGAGACCGTCGAAGGCTCGACCTGCAGAACCGAACCAAGGAGATTGATCCCTACAAAAGAAAACCAAAACCACGTAAAACAACTTGTCGGCTATGGCAAGGAAAGGCAAAATAAGTTGAGGTAATGTCAGGAAACGTAAGCTATGCTAAGATAAAGAAATTGTGCTTTAAAAATTATTAGATAGCGGCTAAAAACTCACAACTTCTCCTTGGCTTTCAAGCACTTGGATATGTAACTGCATCTTTTCCTGGTGGCTAACTAACTATCCGATTCACATTTCGGTGTGATCATGCACGTGTTACAAATTTATTTATAATAATAATAATAAGATACAATAAATAAATTGTAATCGTAAATTTATAGAGCACCCCTTCATGAAAACTCAAGAGGTACTCCAGACCTCACAACATACAACTGATCGCACAGAAGACGAAGAACAGTGCCTTAAGCTAAGCCCGAAAGGTAACCATGGGTATGAAGTGTTAGCGCCTTCCTTTTCTTAGCCTTGGCATATGATGGCGGGTGGCCAGTCCTCTCCCTTGCCGTCTCATCTGAACACTGACAGTTTACGGTCAGTGTACTCATTATAGCTGAGTTTTGCACAAGTTGAGCTGAAATGTCAAAACAGGTTTCTGCTCTGGTTGGGATTCAAACCTCTGAACCTAAGCCTGACAGCCGAGCATGCTAACCATTAGCTTACCTCACAAATTAATATAACTAAACAAACCAATCAAGACAAATTAATTACAATTAATTGCTATTATCAATGATAGTTCATCAATAATATAAATTTCATCAATACGAAAAACAGCGCACAGAAAAAACCAAAAGAACATAAACTCGCAGATCGCCTGGCTTAAACAAACCAATTCTCAGTTCACAAAATCGTTACGATTTGAATCCGAGACTTGGCAGCAAAAAAGGAAACACAAAAATAACACCACAGAGTGTTTTGTCTAACTGTCATAATGCACGATGAGGTTCAAGTACCTATAAGTTTTCTTCAAAAGTTTTGTACGAATTACCACATGTCATAGGAGAGAGGCAATTATGAGCACTGCGGTTTAGTACATAAACCATTTAAATCTGTTAAACCAGTTTTTTGTTAACATTTAGTATCAGGGTGCATAGGCTTACTGGCATTTTACGGTATCTTCTGGCATGCTGCGCGGAAGGTATGATGTTTTTCTAATGACGACGCTAACCCTAACCATGACCCTAACCAACCCTCACGACGCCTAACCTTACCCTAACCGACTCTTATGACACCTAACCTTACCCTAACCGACACTCGCAACGCAAGGAAAACCTACGCACCCCCATTCTAAATGTTTACCCAGTTTTTTGCTTACTCTTCACTCCACAGCTAATTTCTCATTCTTATTTTTTCCATCCGAACTGCTGAACCTTTGAAAAGCCATCTAACTCTTGCTTTTGGCATCATTTTTGCTTTCATAACTCATTTCCCTTTCACTCAGTCACATAAAATAACCTAAATTTCTTACACTTAATTATTTTTTACCCTAATAATAGAGCACCACTACTTAACTCGCTGCCATTAGAAATGATCGTTTATCGCTCACTTACTTATTTTCCTCACCACGATAATACACCCTCTGGCATTGCACTATTACTTTACTTGCTATCTATTATCGTTTATCGCTCAGCTTATTTTCCTCCCTACGCGATATACACCCACCAAGCGAGTCGGTCGATCGTCTGATCGAAGGTGTTCTGGTCGGGGCAGTCGACGAACCCGTAGCCCCGCTTGACCAGGATGCCGGAGACGGTGAGGCCGTGCTGGTCGAAGACGTCCCGCAGGGTGTCGTCCGTTACCTGCTGATCGAGGTTGCCCAGGTAGACGCGGTACATGACGCCGAACGTGGACCGGGGTGGACCGGGGAGAAGGGTGAGGACGAGGAGGAGGGTCTGACGGTGGAGGAGAAGAGGAGAATTCTCGCGAAATTCTCCGCAGTCCAACGGATTTTTTCGGTCGTTTCAAGTCAACGAAAACTTGTAACAAAGTGGAAGACGAACTGCGACCGACATTGACCTGTGGAGTGACGTCAACGGCGTCAACTGGGTCAGGCCAGAGGTCACGGTTATGGCGTGTGAAACTCGCATCGGATAGGAAAACAGTCAGCGTGCCTCGTTTAAGATAAGATAAAATGTGGACTCGAAGATTATTATTATTATTGTTTTTAAATTATTCTTTATAAGTTTATTATTATTACTACTAAAACATCGTTCTATAGTGATATTTGACTGCATCTGGCCAAAATAATTAAAATCATTTGCCAAAACTTGTTGGACCTTTGCTGTGGAATGACCTCCCTACTGTAACTCGTGCTGTGATGTTATCTGGGGGCACCACTGTTTCTGCTCGTTCTCTTGTGACTTTTCTTTTTTCGAGGGGCCCTATCGCACTGGAAGCGCCTCTGATTAGGCTGTATGGATCCTCAGTTTAACGGCAGCTTATGACAACATAGGCCGTTGCCGCCGACAAAGATTAGTTTTTGGCATGATATTACAGCTCTTTTTTTAGGCTGTACTGCGAGAGGCGCTTTATAAGTAAGTAAAAGTAAGTAAGTGTTTTTTATTAAACGCTGGCAAACGCACGGCGCTGTAGGCCTACATACAAAGTTATACAAAGTTATCAAATAGTAGCGAAAAAGTTAGTAAATAGTAAACTAAAAAACACTATATATGGCTTAGCCAGGAAACCACGCGCCTGGTAAAGGAATCAAATCTAGAAAGAACACGGTTATGTGAGCGTGGGCGCAGATCGTGACCATGCAGTATATAGGACAGTGGGTAGTAGGTAATGAAGGATATGTCCTGGATTATTTAAGATAGGCTATTTCTAAAAAGGTCTTGGTCGGCTTTTTTATAAGTCCGTAAATAGAATAGAATAGAAAAAACTTCACTGTTTTACCCTGCCTTGAACAAATTCTGGCTGACGTAAATACGCACCTTTTAGATAGTTTATGCACATAAAAGTTTTAAATAATTCAGTTACCGGCATGTTTATAAATTACACCTTCGGATAGGTCCCTATTGAATTAAAAATATATAATGCATATAGAATGAATAAACAGTTATTTAAATATTATAGGGAGGAGCGGCCTAATGCTTGTCTTTAGGCTACACGAACACAGCCTAGTTAACAGTTAGCACACCCAAGGCCTGACTTATTAATTGAAAACGAAGCGCTAAATAAATTGGTTCAGCGAATTTAACGTTACATTTTCATTCGACAATCATTAACCTTTCATGACGTCTTCGGATTACTAGGTCAAGATATGAAAATACCGCACCGTTTGAAATAAGTTCTAACACTAAATCTAGTTTATTTAAGAGCCAACGTAAATGTTTTACACCAGCGCCGAATTATTTACGGTCCGATATTTCGGCAAAGGACTTTCCTGCCAAGTGAAGGAGCGTTAATCAAGGTTGCTCCCTGAAGTGTTTCTTCGTTTCTCAATTTGCGCCCGTGCACGTATAGATATTTACAGCAATTTCAGACGTGCTTGTCAGCGGCGAACAGCGGCAATATTTCTTGCCTTATCTCGACCACAGAGCCAACCGTAACCTTTGTCACACGCACCAGGTGCAATTATGCCGAACGCTCTCAACGGGCAAATAAATCGCACTCGACACTCGAATTGTTAAAGTACACCGTGTTACAAAAAACCGAAGGAAGGCCGCAGTTTTATGTCAACTAGCGCAAAATAAAGCAGTCATTGGCGTGAAAACGAGAAGGAAGCGGAGAATGGAAGACAAGGAGGAGGAGAAGGAGGAGAAGAAGGAGGATATTTGGATGAGGAAAAAGAGGAGAGGTAGCCTACTAGGGGGAACTAGATTTGCGCGTTCCAATGGTGGTTTATGGAGCGGTTTGCGACAGAGCGCGGTCCGAACGAAAAACGAATGTATGTGTGATCTGGGATTGTAGTGGAACTCTTCCCTCTGCGAAAATTAGCCCTGGGAAAAATAGAACCACACGACTCTCAAGCGTACGCGCTAAATCAGACTAATGTCTGCCAACGCCAGATACTATTGTTATTGTGCTATTGTTGTTATTATTATTATTATTATTATTATTATTATTATTATTATTATTATTATTATTATTATTATTATTATTATTATTATTATTATTATTATTATTATTATTATTGTGCCCATAGTTCACGCATACATTGATCGAATGAATGATTGATTGATTGATTGAATCTATTTATTGAATC
>JACEVL010000014.1:817500-825000 GCA_020284085.1 Aporrectodea caliginosa
ACAACAATTAACATCAACAACATCAACATTATCATTACATTAATAATATTATTATTATACCTTTCAAAGTGCCATTTTACAAATGTGTAGTGACCAGTAAACTGAATAGCATTGTGTGCAGTGTAGTTTTATTTGTCTTGAGCATGTATACAGCGTACTGTTACAGTTGGCCTAGTTCATGGAACGCTAAACGATCCTTTATCAATAAAGCAAGAATCGTTTTTTTGCAACACGATGTACAGCAAAAGCTTCAAAGGAATTGAGTCGTAAGTCGTAACACTCAATTCAACACTCAAACACGTGTATATTGGTGTATATATTATATGATATATATATATATATATATACATGCATATGTATATATATATGCATATATATATATGCATATATATATATATCCATGTATAATATATATGATCTACATTGAAAGGTATACTGTATATATTTTTGCGCATTCGTGATATAATGGCACTCTCCATGCCATGCATTGAAAGGTATACTATTATAGTACTATACATATTTACACATAATAAATATTTTATCAGCGTCGTATATATAATTATGTGCGTGCTCTCTTCACGCTACACATTGAAAGATATACTATAATATATTCAGACGCAATAAATATTAATGAATAATATATATATATACACAATATTACAGTATAATATTATATATATATATATATATATATATATATACATATATATATTACAGTATATATATATATATATATATATATATATACCACTACCTATATATATCACCTCACTATACCTCATCACTCACCTCACTCATCTCATATCATATATATGTATAGCTATATATATATATATATATATATATATATATATATATATATATATATATATATATATATATATATATATATATATATATATATATATATATATATATATATATACAATATATATATATAGTATATATATATAGCTTGCTGTCACGGAAAACTCGGGCATTGCATTTGATAAGAGTTTATTGATCGTTTCTAGGCTGCAGTTAAGTGTGCAGCCATCTGTTCTACAATTATTCGGTTAACTTTTGATGGAGTTCTATAATTAGCAATTCACGTAGCTCTCTATTACATCGTGGAATTCGAGCACATGCCATCTATTACTGTATATCCCTGTGATTGATTCTTCCACTCACTATTTACCTCGCTCACTCACTCACTGGCTCACTCACTGACTCGCTGACTGACTGAATGACTCACACACTCGCCACTCACTCGCTCACTTACTCGCTCACTCACTCACTGACTCACTCACTCACTCACTCACTCACTCACTCACTCACTCACTCACTCACTCCTCACTCACTCACCTCACTCACTCACTCACTCACTCACTCACTCACTCACTCACTCACTCCTTCCTTCCTTCCTTCTTCGTTTATTGTGCGCCTTGATCTATTCTAATTCAGCTCGCGTTCCATTTAAATACGGCGCTGATCACCATGACAACCGATCATCCCTCTCTTCCTCCCTTCTCCTCTCCCTCCCCAACCATCGCCCGCATTTTCTACTATGCCTTACTGCCTGCCTGCCTGTCTATCTGCCTGTCTCTCTGCCTCCCTGCCTGTCTGTCTGCCTGTCTGCCTGCCTGTACCTGTCTGTCTGTCTGCCTGCCTCCCTGTCTGCCTATCTCCCTGCCTGTCTGTCTGTCTGCCTGTCTGTCTGTCTGCCTGCCTGTCTGTCTGCCTGTCTGCCTGCCTGTGCCTGTCTGTCTGCCTGCCTGCCTGTCTGCCTGTCTGTCTGCCTGTGTGTCTGTCTGCCTGTCTGTCCGTCCGTCCTTGTTGCTGCCTGCCTCCTCTGTAATCCGTGGGTTATCCATCGATACATCAATTCGTTCGGAATGGCTTTTCCTTGGAGATATAAACGACCTTCTCCGTTTCTATCCAATTTCCTCCTCTCTTCCACCCTCCACTTCCGCTCGTCGTCATCCTCTCCTTGTCTCTCCTTTCCGCCCATCCTCTCCCTGTTCCTCGTTGACATCCTCCCTTCTTCCACCTCCTCTTCAGCATCTCCCTCTCCCTATTCCTCTTCTTTCTCCTCCTCTTCCTCCTGTCCTCCTTCTCCCTCTTTTACTCTTGTTCCTCTTCTTCTTCCTCCTCCTTCATTTCTTTTTCCGCCTATTCCACCTGCTCCTTCTCTTCCTCTTCCCCCGTGTCGTTCTCTTCCTTTTCCTCGATTTCTTCCTCCTCTCCTCCTCCTCCTCCTCCTCTTCCTCCAATTCCACTTGCACTTCCACCCTCCTCCTCCTCCTCCTCCCCTTCCTCCTCTTCCTAGTCCTCCATTTCTTCCTCTCCTCCTCCTCCTCCTCCTCCTTCTCCTCCTACTTCTGCTCCTTCTCTTCCTCTTCCTCCGCGTAGTTCTCTTCCTTTTCCTCGATTTCTTCCTCCTCTCCTCCATCTCCTTCCCTTCTTCTTCCTCCTCCTCCCTCCTTCCTTTCTTCCATCCTCCTCGTCCTCCTCCTCCTCCCCTCCTTCCTTCCATCCTCCTCCTCCTTCTCCTCCTCTTCCACCTCCTCCATTTCTTCCTCTCCTCCTCTTCCTCCTCCTCCATTTCTTCCTCTCCTCCTCCTCTTCCTCCTCCCCCTCCTCCTCCACCTCTTCCTCCTCCTCTTCCTTCTCCTCCTCCTCCCTCTCCAGTTCCTCCGAGATTTGCCATAATCTCCTCCCTCTCCTCCTCCTCCTCTTCCTCCTCCTCTCCCTTCTCCTTCTCCTTCTCCTTCTCCTCCTCCTCCTCCTCTTCCCCTCCTTCCTTCCATCCTCCTCCTCCTCCTTCCTTCTATCCTCCTCCTCCTCCACCTCTTCCGTCTCCAGTCATTCCGCGGAATTTGCCGCCAATTCCCTCACGTGACTCCATCTGGCGCTGGCTTTTCGTCGGGTCGACCTCTTCGACCTCGAGATGCAGGCGACAGATACAGTCTACACGGGCGCTAAAGAAATTCACAATCATCGTATTTTGTTATTATTATTATTATTATTATTATTATTATTATTATTATTATTATTATTATTATTATTATTATTATTATTATTATTATTATTATTATTATTATTATTATTATTATTATTATTATTATTATTATTATTATTATTATTATTATTATTATTATTATTATATTGCATTTTATTGACATGATGTCTTTAAGAACTTTCATATCACTGTCATTGATTTTGTAACTCATGTAGGGCCTACAACAACCTTTTATTCCGCCTCGGCTCAACTACGACGCTATATAAATCGTCTTATTGTTATTGCTGCTGCTGCTGGTGCTGCTGCTACTATATACTACATCTACTACTACAACTACTACTACTACTACTACTACTACTACCACCACCACCACCACCACCACCACCACCACCACCACCACCACCACCACCACCACCACCACCACCACCACCACCACCACCACCACCACCACCACCACCACCACCGCCGCCGCCACCACCACCAACACCACCACCACCACCACCTGCTAAAACTACTACTACTACTACTACTACTACTACCACCACCACCACCACCACCACCACCACCACCACCACCACCACCACCACCTGCTAAAACTACTACTACTACTACTACTACTACTACTACCACCACCACCACCACCACCACCACCACCACCACCACCACCACCACCTGCTAAAACTACTACTACTACTACTACTACTACTACCACCACCACCACCACCACCTCCTCCTCCCTTACTCCCCCTGACCTCTAAAGCATCGTGGGACGTGACAGGCTTTCTTCAGCCATATAACGGGATAAGAACGGCGCTTAATTATTGGTATCTGGCGAAACACCGACTCATGTGGGCTTTCTCACGTAAAATGCAAATGTAAAGTTTTTCCATAACGACCCGTATGTCCTCGATCCTGCTCAAACCGCAATGAATTAATCGGGTGATAGCCGTCATCACCGCGGCCCCTTTGATGCCCCTGAAGGTCCCCCACCTACGCTCATATGTACAGCAGGGACACGCTTAACATCACCGGGCCTTCTAGTGCAATTAATAAACTCCGCCAGTATACCCTACCTCTTGTAGTGCCAGTCGCAAGCCTGGAGAAAGGAGGAGGGCGACACTAATCATCTTTGTTATGACACGACTTTAAAAAAGGGCAATTAATTAATTGGGCGGCTAAGGTGGAGCTCGTTACTAAACTCGATAGTGTAGTGGTTAGCGTGCTGGATATCAACCGAGAGGTCAGGGATCAAATCCTCGACAGAGCAGAATTTTGGTTTGAGATTTCTGCTCCACCTGCGCTCCCCACCCAACTCAGCTGTGGTGAGTACACTGACCGTACACTGTCGGTGGGAAGATGAGACGGCGAGGGGAGGGCTGAACACTCGCGCTCATATGCCGAGGATTAGAAAATGAAGGCGCTAACATTTCGTACCCATGGCTGCCTTAGGGCTATAGCTTAAGTGACTGCCAAAAATAAAAGAAATTAAAATATCGGAACAAGCTGAAGCGAGGGACGAAACAACTTAAACATCAAACGGCATTTTAATACAATTCGTGAAATGCTTACAACTAATTTAGATAATCAACTTAATTAACTAATTAACTATAAACGAGCAAGTCAAGCCAACATGTGATGGTCAGAAATACTGATCCATATATTTTGTAGTAATTTTATACATGCATGCATGTATATATATATGTAAATAAGATTTTTATTCATAAATATATCTATCCTTGTGGCCTATCCGCCACACTTAAATTGAAAACTTTTTACAAGCAACGTTTGCAGTGAGCACATATAAAGCTCCAGGCATACAGTAAATAATAACTGAACAGCCAGGCTTAATTTGAACACTGTTTAAAAGGCAGGCCTAAGCTACCATTTAATAGCCATGCTTACACTGAACATCATTTTAAAGCCAAGCTTAGACAAAACATTTCTTTAAAAACCGTGCTTTCAGCGAACTCCTTCATTTAACGGCCAGGCTTACGCTGAACCCATTCTAAATATAGGCTGATGCTGCACGCAAGCATTGACATAGCGGACGCAAGCTCAAAGCCGGGCGCACAGATGACGCGTTCATAAAAGCCAGGCTAAAAAGCATGCGCCGTTTGAAAGCCTGGCGCAGATCGAAGGCACGTTGAAAGTCGAGAGTATGGATGCTCTTCCGTCAACGAAAGACGACAGCTACTTCCGGTAAGTTGCGGCAACAAACTCTTTTTACATTACATCAGTCAATGTCAGGGCTGTTAAAGCTTGGTTTTTGGGTTTTAAAATTAAAAACGAAAAAAAAAAAAAAAACTGCACATTTTTTTTTTTTTTACAATTTTAGAAATTATAAATGCCAAAATTGCTTCTCTTCAACTCTCTTGCCAATTGTTGTATGGACTTTGTTAACTTCATTTTATGACATTCTACGGTTCTACTACAGTTCTAGTTAATTTCATTTATATGCATCTGATTAATTTGAACGCAAGCATTGACATAGCGGACGCAAGCTCAAAGCCGGGCGCACAGATGACGCGTTCATAAAAGCCAGGCTAAAAAGCATGCACATTTTGTTTTTTTTACAATTTTAGAAATTATAAATGCCAAAATTGCTTCTCTTCAACTCTCTTGCCAATTGTTGTATGGACTTTGTTAACTTCATTTTATGACATTCTACGGTTCTACTACAGTTCTAGTTAATTTCATTTATATGCATCTGATTAATTTGAACGGTATTATGCCAATTTTATGAGTTTTATGATCCGAACTAGGAAAATCTCAAAAACAAAAAAACAAAAAAAAAACAAAAAAAACTTAAAAACAAAAAAAACTTTTCATTTTTAAAGAAGTTTGGTTTTTTGCACCGCTGGTCAATGTCCACTTACATAAGCAATTCTTTCCACAAAGGCCTGTAAGGCTGGGGTTGACATAATAGTTGACTTGCTTAGTAACTTGTGTATAGTTAATAATAATTAGTTAATTAAGTTAATTACATTAATTAGTTTTAAGCATTTCACGAATTGTATTCTAGTTTGATGTTAAGTTGACCTGGTTAGTAACTCGTGTATAGTTAATTAGTTAATTACGTTTATTATATTAAATAATTGTAAGCATTCCACGAACTGTATTCTAGTTTGATGTTAAGTCGTTTCGTCCCTAACTTCAGCCTGTTCCAATATTTTAGTGATTTATTTATTTTTTTTAATTTCTGAATGCTAAAGACTTCATTTTCTTAATCTCGGCATAATTATGAGCCTTCTGCAATGGATACCATTTTGCTGTACGAACTTCGCCTTTCCTTCCAGAAATCAAGAGGATTCCTGGTATCGTTCTCCTTTGTGCCCGCTAAACGGCGATCTATAGCTTTGTTGCTGCACAGTCTTGGGTGCTGCAGCTGCTGCTGGACAATGTTGATATTGCTGTTTGTGACTTTGGTTTCATGGTCAGACGCAGTGCAGATGAAACTGTGCTTTTGGGATATGACTGTACTACTGCACTTGAAGGGAGAGGATAAATTCACGAAAGCCGTGAATTACCATGATTTTCGGCATTTGCTGTGAATGCCGCGATTTCCCCAAATGCCGTGAATTGTCGAGAATTTGGGCATTTGCCGTGAATGCCCTGAATTTCTCCAAATGCCGTGAATTCCCATGATTGCGTGAATGCCGTGAATTTCTCCAAATGCCGTGAATTGTCATGATTGCGTGAATGCCCTGAATTTCTCCAAATGCCGTGAATTGTCATGATTGCGTGAATGCCGTGAATTTATCAAAATGCCCTGAATTCCCATGATTGCGTGAATGCCGTGAATTTCCCCAAATGCCGTGAATTGCCATGATTGCGTGAATGCCGTGAATTTCTCCAAATGCCGTGAATTCCCATGATTGCGTGAATGCCGTGAATTTATCCAAATGCCCTGAATTCCCATGATTGCGTGAATGCCGTGAATTTATCCAAATGCCCTGAATTCCCATGATTGCGTGAATGCCCTGAATTTCTCCAAATGCCGTGAATTCCCATGATTGCGTGAATGCCGTGAATTTCTCCAAATGCCGTGAATTGTCATGATTGCGTGAATGCCCTGAATTTATCCAAATGCCGTGAAATCCAAATGCCGTGAATTTCTCCAAATGCCGTGAATTTCTCCAAATGCCGTGAATTTCTCCAAATGCCGTGAATTGCCATGATTGCGTGAATGCCGTGAATTTCTCCAAATGCCGTGAATTCCCATGATTGCGTGAATGCCGTGAATTTATCCAAATGCCCTGAATTCCCATGATTGCGTGAATGCCGTGAATTTATCCAAATGCCCTGAATTCCCATGATTGCGTGAATGCCCTGAATTTCTCCAAATGCCGTGAATTCCCATGATTGCGTGAATGCCGTGAATTTCTCCAAATGCCGTGAATTGTCATGATTGCGTGAATGCCCTGAATTTCTCCAAATGCCGTGAATTGTCATGATTGCGTGAATGCCCTGAATTTATCCAAATGCCGTGAATTCCCATG
>JACEVL010000014.1:830000-850797 GCA_020284085.1 Aporrectodea caliginosa
CGGACGGACGGACAGACAGACGGACGGACGGACAGACAGACAATGGATGGACGGACGGACGGACAGACAGACGGACGGACGGACAGACAGACAAATGGACGGACGGACGGGCAGACAGACAGACAGAGAGACAGATACAGACGGACGGGCAGATGAACGGTCGGACGGGCACACAGACAGAGAGACGGGCAGACAGAGCCAGACGGACAGGCAGACATACAGCAAGTAGAGCGGTATTAATAGTAATAGTAATATTAATTATATTGATAAAAACAGCAACAACAAAGCTTATAATTATGATAATAATAATAATATGAATAAATGCAATACAAATATTGTTTCTATGAAACGTTTTGTCTTCATAAGCTGAAGCACAGAGGTCGTTGAAAGGCTCTACATAAATCGAAGATGGTGAACCAGACCGGACTGAACTGGACTTCCGGTAGCCCTGCCGACTTCGACGAGGTCATCGAGAGATCGGCGGACGTCCTCGGCGTCTGGGTGACGGGTGTCCTTAGCATCCTCGGAGTGGCCGGCAACTGCCTCTCCTTCGTCGTCCTCCAGCGGGCATTCGGAAGGTCTCCAATGTTCTTCGTCCTTCGAGGACTCTGCGTGTCGGACACGGCCTTCCTCGCCAGCGTCTTCGTCGTCCAGACCCTCGTCAACGCCCACGCGCTTCCGGTGTCCGGTCTCAGCCTGGCCAGCTACCGCAGTCGCGTCCAGTACCTCGTCTGGCCGGTCCTGATGGCCACTCAGATGTCCACCGTCTGGCTGACCGTTCTCGTGTCCGGCGAGCGCTTCGTTGCCATCTGTTTCCCACTTCTGACACCAGTTTTCTGCACGATGTCGAACGCCCGCACTTCCGTCGCCGTCGTCACCGCGGCGTCCCTTCTCTTCAACGTACCCCGCTACTTCGAGTTCAGCGTGGACATGCAGAAGACGTCGATAGGCTCCGATCCCATCTACCGGTACCTCTACTCCTGCGTGCTCTACTGCCTCGTGCTCTTCGTCGTGCCCCTTCTCATCCTCCTCTACCTCAACGTTCGCCTGGTCCTCGCCCTTCGCGCCGGTCGCCGCCAGTGGCTGCACCTCCAGGTCCGGCAGCGTCGGGAGCAGACCCTGACGACCATCCCGCTGGCCATCGTGGCCATCTTCTTCATCTGCGGGACCCCTTCCCTCGCCGTCAACGTCGCTGACTCCATCAACCCCGATGCTTTTGGGAACTACAACAACAGCATCTACGTCGTCACCGCTAACCTTTTGGTCGTCTTCAACTCGGCCAGTAACTTCGTCGTCTACCTTCTCATCGGGAAGAGGTTTCGATCGCAGTTGACGGAACTGATGACCTGTCAGTGTGGTCGGTGCTGCCGCTGCTGTTCCGGGTGTCAAAGGGGCCAAGAACGTGGACCCTACCAGCTTCAGCTGCATTTGAACCGACACAAGTACTACAGTAGCACTAATCTATGAAAATATGAAAATATCCGTGCAATGGAAAATTTAGTGATAGGCGCTCGTAGGCGTTTCTTAGGTGGAACAGAGAATTATCGATGTACTGAACTGACGGATAGTCTCGGAAATACCCGGAAATACCCGGAAATACCCGAAAAGAGTTCCAGTCGTTTGTGGAGACTTACGAAAGTCCCAAAGTCTTGAGTGGTAGAGAAAGAGACAAACTGCAGGAATGTTAATAGGTCTATACGTTGTATAAATGCCATAATCATGATGTATAATTAATAAATAGTCATTGTATTGTATTGTATTGTATTTGGCTATTTATAAAGCGCTTCTCACAGCAAAAGCCTTTCAGAAGCGCTCCCAGTGCGAGCAACCCGAGGGAAAAGGCAGGATTTTAGTCATGATATAGATATATCAATCAATAAATCAATAAAAAAACCTGAAAATATATCTATATGTATGCAGGATAAATATAGATCTTGATGATATTCGCGATATAATCTTATTATTTTTATGATCAATAAAGATATTCAATTCATTCTATATAGACAGAAAAGAATGAATTGAATATCTATATTGATCACAAAACCTATAACAGCTATGATACGGGAGGGATAACGTAACTGAATTGGGATAGGTCTACTTGATTATTAACCCGCTATAGGTGAACAGCACATAGCTGTAATAAGTTTAAGCGTGCTACTTGTCTATAATTACCACTTAAGCTCCGTTTTTTACTTGTAAGCCATCTGACAGGGTTCTACAAATCCCTCAAGTTTTTTTTCTTTAGTCGTGGCTGTGCCGGGAGCGCTCCTGAGTAGTTTCTTGAAGGGGCGCTATATAAATGCTCTGAATGAATGAATGAATTAATTAATTAATGACCACAGTAACAGTATTCCCAGACAGAATTTGAACCAAGTTAATCAGTGATTTCAATATTTTTTTGCTATGAATAAAACTGAAAAAGTCTAATGGAATGACAATGACAACAAATTAAGCAATCACATTTACTGTAACATCATCTGTTACACAGTAGCTCACTATATTTCTCGCATCACAGTGACAAATTCTCGCTCATTCAATCACTGTCACAGTGGTCAGTGGGTGGCATTATGATCAATCATAGTTTGGGCTGCCAACCGTCTCGGATTCGCCTGGACAGTCCCGGAATCGACCTTGTGTGTCCCTTATTCCGGATTGATCCCAAATTGTTCCGGAACTTGGTGTAAATAATGTCCACGTCACCAAAATAAACGTTTTGTTCTTGAAATTGATTCTAATTTTATATAGAGGCCATTATTTTGTCTCTTGAAACTTTGACTGTAATTTTTAACGACTATTTCCAGTAGACTGCAGATCCTGCATGTACATTAGGTTGACGCGAAATTCGTTCCATGAAGTGATGGGGACTTCGTAAATTGGCAATGTTATATCGAGTAACTATGCGGGCGTCCCCGATTGGCAAAATCAAAGGTTAGCAGCTCTAATCATGTTGCACGAAATTGGAGTGATCAGTCACCAGTCATAAGGTCATGGAACGCATTCACTGCTGCCAACAGTAAGTAAATTATTTTTATTAGAGTGATGTAAATTAGATTAAAAAATAATGGTTTGACTCCAGCTTACATGTATGTCTTGGAGTGTAACTCTACGATGTCTCATTAGCTTTAGATAAGGTGGATCACGATATTCTTCTCCAGCGTCTTGAGACTGCTTTGGCCTCAAGAGCTTCCCCTTTGTTGGTTCCGGTCATACCTATCTGAACGAACCCAGATGATTATTCGACCTACTGGGGGGGGGGGACTCCAGAACCCAAAGGATCCACGTTAAACTGGGTGTTCCTCACGGCTCAATACTCGGCCTCTCTTATTATTTTATTCTATTATACGGCTGGCATCTCCTCTCTTTTCCCGATCTGTGGTGCTACTGGTCATCTCTTTGCTAATGATGTACAGGCATTAATTTTGTTAATTAATTTCTCCTCATCATCCCAGTTGCTTTTAGTCGGGAATATTAAATCTCTCTCTAATCGTCTCTACTCCTGAATGTCGTCTAACCGCCTCTTCTTTAATGCTTCTAAAACTCAATTTAGCTGGTTTGTAACCCATCATTAAGTTCCATTTGCTTGATTTCGTTCTCCTCTATGAAAAGTGCACTCTTCTCTTTATCGTCAAATGTACGGGATCTGGGTGCTACGCTTGATAGCTCACTAAACTTTTACTGAGCACATCTCTAATCTCACACGCTTCTCCTATTTTCACTTAAGGCGTCTCAGGGTCATTCGTCGCTCTATTCCCTCTTACATCTTCACTACTTCAGTTCATGCTTATATGCTCTCGAATTGACTACTGCAATTCCCTTCTGATTGGTCTTCCTAAGGTTCGTCTCTCTCCTCTTCAGTCGGTGCTCAATACAGCTGCTAGACTGATTGCCCGCCTTCCCCCGGTACTCTCGAATCTACCATTATGTTTGATGAACTTCATTGGGTCCCTGTCAAAGCTCGAGGGTGCGTACCATACGTATTCTATTTTTTGAAAGGTACGAACTTTTTTAACGTACCCTATTTAAGGGTACGTAAACAATACAAAAATACGTTAACCACGTCATTGCTCATTATAAGAATGTTCAATTTAATTTAAGCAAACAAACCATAAATAACATTTTCGTGTATGATACGTACCATACGCGTATTCTATTTTTTAAAGGTACGTACGTATTTTAACGTATTCTATTTTAGGGTACGCGTACCCTCGAGCTCTGGTCCCTGTCCATGCTGGCATAGAATTTAAAACTGTCACTCTGATCTTGAAGGCTTAGCGAGGTCTTGCCCCGAAATATCTGGATGACCTAATACTTTGGTCTCATTCAGCTTCCTCCCACCGTCCACTTCGCTCCTCCAATAGACTTGACCTTTTCGTACGGGTCCCAAGGCGCTGTAAAAACCTTACTTAGGATCTGGGGAAATGCAAATGGCAATCTGTAAGCTTCTTGAAGTAGGCACAGACACACACAGACAAACAGACACAGAGGCTGATAGACAAACAGACACACAGACTCACACACAGACTCACACATAAGCAGATACACAGACAAACAAACAGACAGACAAACACACAAAGACACATACACAGACACACAAACAGACAGACACACAGACAAACAGACAGACTCCAGACTCACACAGACAGACAAACACACAAAGACACATAGACAGACACACAAACAGACAACAGACAGACACACAGATAAACACACAAGCAGACACACAGACAGACACCAGACTCACACAGACACACACAGACAAACAGACAGACAGACACGCAGACAAACGGACAGACAGACGCATGGACAGACACATGGACAGACACACAGACAGACACACAGACAGACACACAGAAAGACAGACACACACACACACTGGGCATCGAGAAGTAATACAAAACAATCGATTCGCCCATCAGAGAGAGAGAGAGGCCACCGCAAACGACAACATCTGCGTGGAGACAGAGGCATGCAGTCAGAGATTACTGGTCCCCGGGGACCCGGCGCTCCACCGTCGTTTCAATCGCCCCAAGATACGGACACACATAAAGCAGAGTTCGGTCAAACTGCCCCGTCCCAACCAGAGCTCGGTCAACGTCCGCCATATATCCTAAACCACACGGCAGCCATTTCCTTTCTCCGTCGTCGGTTGATGACCCGTGGAAAAATGGCTCCCAGTCGTTCCACCGTTTCCGGGATTTCTGCGCACGCGTATACACGTTTATGTAACAAATTTTCCACGTTCCGCTACACTAGCCCCCCTCCCCGTGAGAGGATTCGTAGGGGATGAAATATTGGTGGGACGTTGGAATGTTCCTATACTTGCTCCCAGTTCGCAGTTGACGGAAAAGATACTGGAGTGAAAAATTATGTAGGCCCTATACGTCGTAAACTAGTCGAATAGCCTACCAATGAGAGGAAATTAGATTAAGGGCTGCTTCGATAAAATTCATGACTGTATGCATATGTATGAGTGTATATAAATAATGAATTTATTAAGCGCCACCTTATCATGACGAAGCATCAATCGATGGCGCTGAGCAATTGTGAGTGAAGGACTTGGCTCAAGGACCCTACACAGTAACCGTCTCCAGGGAAGAGGGTCGTAACCCGTATTTCTCCACGTTCAAGGCAAACGCTTTATCCAATCGTATGCAGTCCCCGGGGTTTTGTGCTGAGAGCGCCTCTGAATAGTTACTGAGAGAGGCGCTATACAAATCTTTAGATACAATACAATACAATAGAGGAGGAGGATCGAACCCATCCTTACCGCGTTACAAGGTGAGCGCTCTACCCAAATGGAATTATTTTTTCCCGTGGTTTAGCGATATCTTGTGGCGGCTAAGACCGTTAACGTCAACTCACGTTACTATCTAACGACGAAGCATCAATCGATGGCGCTGAGCAATTGTGAGTGAAGGACATGCTCTTCACAACTGGGGCGCGGTGGTGTAGGGGTATGTTCGGTGCCTTGCAGCTGGAGAGTTGCGGGTTCGAATCCACCTCAAAGCCGCCGCGTAGGGACCCTGGGCAAGTCCTTCACTCGTTGCTCATGCGCTTCGGCGTGAAACTCGATTCAGCGTCCGCGCAGTAGTCGGGAGCGCCTCTGAATGGGAAATCTGGTAGGGGCGCTATAACAAGTGTTCAAATCAATACAATACAGTACAATACAATACAATACAATACATGCTCTGTCCCTACACAGTAACCGTCTCAGGGGAGAAGGATCGAACCCATACTCTCGGCGTTACAATTTAACCCTAGGGCTACCAAGCTTTTTTTGTAACACGCTACCAAGGGGGGGTGGTTACCACCCCCACTGGATTTCGTGTTTGGTTTTACATATCATAACTTGTAATATAGCATTGGATTCAGCATTCATTTCTGCACAGAATGGTATATTTAGTTGTACATTATGTGAATGCACCTCGAAATTACATCACTTTTAACAACGGGACCCATTAATTAGCAATATTGTATATTATTGCGTACATTTTGTACTTTTTGGATAAACAAATATAAGATTATGTGTGTGTTTTGAAACTAATCTATGTATAAAAGATACACAAAATCATCCCTACACATGTTTATATAGTATAAATGTACATCCATACATATATATCCATACATATATATCGGTTTACGTTATAACGCTGTATTCAGCCATTTTCACACAGATTACGCGTATTATTATTTATTTTGATCACTTCCGGTATTCAAAAGACAAAGATGTAGGTATGCAAATGAAGCCCTTCATTCCCTCTAAAGAATGGTATCTTTGTTTCTCTTCCAGGAAGACAAATGAATACGCTACAGACAAAAAACTAAGGGGGGAGTGCTTCCATTCAGCCATTTTTCACGCATGTTACGCGTATTATAATTTATTTTGAGCACTTCCGGTTGTCTCAGGTCAACTCAGTGACCATAGAAATGTAGCCCCACATTCCCTCTATAGAATGGTATAATTTGTGTCTCTTAATATTAAATGACGGATAAGATATAGTCGAAAATCTAGGGGGTGGTATCCACCCCCCCTGGTACCTCGGGTATATTGGGTATAACTTTTGAACGGTGTGAGATATCATCTCACATTTTACCTCAAAACGTGTGCAAATGAACCCCCTACAGCTACCTAAAAGGTCAAATTTTTATTCCATACGGAAAAAGTTTGAGATGCAGCCCGAGGGTTAATGATAATAATCGCAAAGCGTGTCCATTCCTTATAATATAGCATCGGTTGACATCGTTTTAAAGGTGTCTAAATACATCCGGGGAGGAGTGTCGAACCCATACTCTCTGTGTTACAAGGCGAACGCTCTAGCCAATCCCACACGTATGCATGCGAACCCGATGCATTATGGATGTTCGTCGGTTCGTTCTAAAGACCAAATGTCAGTCTTCATTCATTGCACTTGTTAGTTCTTTCGTTCATTTGTTCAATTCGTCCGTTGGTCTCTCGTTGATCCGCCTGTCTCGTTGCTTGACAGTGTTGAAGCCTTGACATAAAGATACGCAAGAAATCACACACAGATACTAGCACACGCACGCACACACACACACACAGACAGACACACATACACACACACACACACACACACACACACACACACACACACACACACACACACACACACACACACACACACACACACACACACACACACACACACACACACACACACACACAAACACACACACACAGACAGACACACACACAGACAGACACACACACACACAGACACACGCACACACACAACCAGACAGTCACACACAGACACACACATAATGAGAGACACACACACACACAAACACACACAGACACAGACACACACAGACAGACAGACACACACACATACAAGCAGGCATAATATTATACAAACACACATATATATGTGTATAAATATTTGCAGCACACACACATAGCAATATACGTATACATTGTATTGTATTGTATCTAAAGATTTATATAGCGCCTCTCTCAGAATAACTATTCAGAAGCGCGCTCAGCACGAAAACCCTGGGGAAAAGCTGCTTCGATAATATATATATATATATATATATATATATATATATATATATATATAGAGAGAGAGAGAGAGAGAGAGAGAGAGAGAGAGAGAGAGAGAGACAGAGACAGACAGAGAGAGAGAGACAGAGAGAGTGAGAAAGAGAGAGAGACAGAGAGAGACAGAGACAGAGAGAGCATGCAACACAAACGCGTGTATGTATGTATATATGTAAATGTATCTACGATGTATACATGTCACTTAGCATTGCTTATTATGCATACCATACATAGATGGATGTGACAGTTGACAGCAGCGCCAAATCGCGAGAGACGGAAGAGATGTCAAGCACCGCTGATAACGACGCTCCAAGCGTCAGAGACTGGAAACCAGAGAGAAAAACACTTCTTCCGACGTCAAAGTGTATTGCGGCGGCTGCCAGTCAACGCAACACAATACAATTAGCGTGGACGTTTATTGGCTGGTTTGCGAAAACTTATCGCGTTTCACACTACAAGCGGGAGGTTCTACACTGGCTCCCCTTCTTCCCCCAACGCCTTCTCTTTGGGATTTCTCCTCCCTGGTCTGGCGATGCCTCTTGGGCGTGGCGCCTATCAATCTATCTTCGCTGTTCCGCCTTGTGTCACGGTGATGGCAGCCTCCGCTCCACCCAGGGCTGTTAAAGGCTTGGTTTTTTGGTTTTTGTTTTTTTGGGGGGTTTAAAAAACCCATAAAAACCAAAAAACCGCTAATTTTGGTTTTTGGTTTTTTACAAATTTAGAAATTATAAATGCCAAAAATGGCGTCTCTTCAACTCTCTTGGCAAATGTTGTATGGTCTTTGTTAACTTCATTTTATGACATTCTACGGTTCTACTGTTCTAGTTAATTTCATTTATATGCATCTGATTA
The DNA here is from genome assembly GCA_020284085.1 of Aporrectodea caliginosa. NCBI lineage: Eukaryota > Metazoa > Annelida > Clitellata > Crassiclitellata > Lumbricidae > Aporrectodea > Aporrectodea caliginosa. The sequence continues at coordinate 838,915 of JACEVL010000014.1, forward strand.
ATTTGAACGGTATTATGCCATTTTTATGAGTTTTATGATCCGAAATATGAAAATCTCAAAAACAAAAAACAAAAAAAACCCAAAAACAAAAAAAAAAAACTTTTCATTTTGAAAAAAGTTTGGTTTTTTGCACCTCTGGCTCCACCGCCCGTGGGGAACTGGCTGTTTCTTTTGCTTGTGCTGGTACTATTCAGCGCTGGGCATATTCCGTGATCGCCTCAGCGATATGGAACGGACTTCCCCTGGAGATGCGTCTCCTCCTCCTCCTCCTCCTCCTCCTCCTTCCTCCTCCTCCTCCTCCTCCTCTCCTCCTCCTCTTTCTCCCCCTCCTTCCTCCTCCTCCTCCTCTTTCTCTCCCCCTCCTCCTCCTCCTCCTCCCTCCTCCTCCTCCCTCCTCCCTCCTCCTCCTCCTCCTCCTCTCCTCCTCCTCCTCCTCCTCCTCCTCCTTCTCCCTCCTCCTTCTCCCTCCTCCTCCTCTCCAGGGTCCCCTCCTCTCCGTTTCTATCAGTCGCTCGAGACTGTTCTCTTCCGCATGAAATGGGTCAGCAGCGCCTATATGAGTAGAGATCTCGATGGGGCGCTGTATAAATTCCGATTGATTGATTGGTCTAACACGGGTACGTACACACCTCACCTCTTGCTATCTCTCCACAGGTCTTCCTCTGAAAACTGAATACAGTGCTTTTTCACATATATCATATCCCGATTCCTCCTCCTCTTCCCCTCACCTCCCTCGCCGTTTCATTACACCACCCATCTTAGCCGTCTGCCTGACCCTTTGGATCTTGACCTGGAACTAATTCCCCCGCCTATCGATCATGTTTTACGCCTATCGATCATGCTTTGCGCCTATCGATCATGTTTTGGCTAAGCGCCTGTGAATAAGCTGGTTCCCGCTACTTCGCTTTTTGGGCGCTGTAGAAATCCCGAGATTACGATTATGCAATCACGCACGCACGCACGAACACACACACACACACACGCACACACGCACACACACACGCACACACACACATCGTAGAGACGGGTAACTAATCGATTAGATTATAATTAATTAGCTAATCAGTTAGACAAGCAGGGAAATTCTAATTCTAATCCATTAGCTATTCAAGACTTTGCTTATTGTAATTCTAATCGACTAGCAATTTAACTAATCGTGCCAATCTCTGATAAATCGTGTGTCCTTGGTAATTTGGCCACATTAATATTATTATTATACTGATTAGCACATCGGTTTTTGTTCTTCTCTCTAGACACGTCAAATGCTGTTTGACATATGCCATAATATAGCTTAAGGTTCACCGAACATCTGCGCTCTAGTTCGGTCGAAGGCTCTGGGGAAAACCCTCTTTTGCACATTACTTCTCATCTCGCCTCCCTTTCCCTTCCCTTCCCTCTCCCACCTCCTCCTCCTCCTCTCCCTCCTCCTCCTCCTCTTCCTCCTCCTCCTCTTTATCCTCCTCCTCCTCTTCCTTCTCCTCCACGTCCTCTTTCTCCTCCTCCTTCTCCTCCTCTTCCATTCTCTTTCCATCCCCTGCTCCTCTTCTTCTTCCTCCTCCTCTTCCTCCTCTTCCTCCTCCACCACCTCTTCTTCCTCCTCCTCCTCCTCCTCCTCTTCCTCCTCTTCCTCTTCTTCCTCCTCCACCACCTCCTCTTCCTCCTCCTTCAGTCTCTTTCCCTCCCCTGCTCCTCCTCCTCCTCCTCCTCTTCCTCCTCTTCCTCCCCTCTTCCTCCTCTTCCTCCTCCACCTCTCTCCTCCTCTTCTCCCTCCTCCTCCTCTTCCACCTCCTCTTCCTCCTCCTCCTCCTCCTCCTCCTCTTCCTCCTCCTCCTCCTCCACCTCCTCCACCTCCTCCTCTTCCTCCTCCTCCTCCTCCATTCTCTTTCCTCCCCTGCTCCTCCTACCTACCTACTCCCTTGTGACCTCCTCCGTCTCTCGCCAGCCACGACCAACTAAGGAACCTGTCAAATGTTATCAAATTTTATCCTCGGCTTGACCTCCCCGGGTCCTGACCTGGCACCAGAACGTACAAAGCAGCCCAACTATCGCGGACTTGATTTGATATAATAGCGCCCGTGAATAAGCTGGGTCCCCCGACGCGGCTTTTGTGCGGCACTGAGATATTTTGCATTTATATCACGTGTAGATTTCTCCTGATACGTCTAAGCGTACGTATATCATCACCATCATCATCACCAGTTCCTGACGCCATCCATTTGGCGGCGATGGGTACGAGTAAATGATCTTCTTAATCCTCGGTCATTTGTCAAGTCCATTGCTCCCCATAGTGTTAGTCCAAGTGATCGTATTTCCTGATTTATTTTGTCTATCCAACGTTGTCTCGGTCTTTGCCTTTGTGTCTGTTTCATTGGAATCCTGAATGTCATGTAGGCCTATATATTACATTGCGTGGAATTAGGTCAACTCTGGCGTACATATACAGTTTATACACCCATGTAAATTTGTGTGCAAAAGCATGCATATATATATTATATATATGTATATGTATGTATATATATATGTAGGTACATATATATATACATATATAGGTTATATATATATATATATATTGTATTGTATTGTATTTGAACACTTGTTATAGCGCCCCAACCAGATTTCCCATTCAGAGGCGCTCCCGACTACTGCGCGAACGCTGAATCGGAGTTTCACGCCGAAGCGCATGAGCAATTGCGAGTGAAGGACTTGCCCAGGGTCCCTACGCGGCGACTTTGAGGTGGATCCGAACCCGCAACCCTCCAGCTGCAAGGCACCGAACATACCCCTACACCACCGCGCCCCAGTTGTATTGTGATGTGTTGTATTGTGTGTTGTATTGTACTCCACGTTTATAATGCGACCGAGCCACCCGCAGTAAAGATCCGAGAAATTAATCTCTGATAATCCGACCCGACCGGGAAGCGAACCCGGGGCGCCGACGCGGCGAGCGGGCACCAACCCACTCGGCCACTCAGGATCCTATATATATATATATATATATATATATATATATATATATATATATATATTCAGCAGAGTATTGTTGTCGCCACACACGTATTCTTATTGACGGAACCTGCGTTCATTATAGATTTAACGTCCCTTCAAAAGTTGGCGGATTAGCCGAGGTCCGGTGTCTGTGACAGCCTCGGACTTTACTTACTCCAGCTAAATTCTCTTGAGTTTTCAGCGACGAAACGCCATGGAAATCGTATTCAGTTACAAAGCCGTGGCTTTAACAATGACTGGTGATACGAGAGCGACAAGAAGCAGAGGCTTTGGTTCGGTAGCAAAAGCAGTGGCGGCACTACACCAGGGCAAGCCAGGGCAAACGCCCTGGTAAAAGAGCCTTTGCCCTGCAGGTCGTTGTCCTGCCAGAATTTGTGCCCTACCGAAAATTTATTCGGGCATAAACTGCCCCTGCACTGGTTACTTGTACGAGTGCCCTAGCTATGCCCTGGTTAAAAAAAATGTCTGGCGCCGCCTCTGAGCAAAAGCACTATGTAAATCGTCGTCAGTAACGAAGCCGTGGCTTTAAGATTGACTGGTAATGCGAGACTGACAAGAAGCAAAGACTTTGGCTCGGTAGCAAAAGCACCATGTAAATAGTTGTTACTTACAAAGCCGTCGCTTTAGAGAATGACTATTAATGCGAGAGCGACAAGAAGCAAGGGCGTTGCGCTTGGTAGCAAAAGCACCATGTAAATCAGTGCTGTCCAACCTGCGGCCCGCGGGCCGCATGCGGCCCGCGAGCTGATTCTAAGTGGCCCGCCCGACCTCACTAAATATTTGCAATTTCTGTAAAAATGAAGTAAAAGACAAAGTCACTGGCCTACTCGCATCTATAGATATTCGATCGTAACTTGGTTTATCATTTGACAATGTGAACACAGAATCCAGTTCATACGACGCATTTTAAGCTTGTTTACATTTTTAAAACGTAGTCTACGGTTTTCAACATGAGCGGGAAAAAAATCAACTTTAATAATTATACTAATATCATGTATATAGCATAAAAAAATTTGCAAGCGCAATTCAAAGCCAAATATCTCACAAAAAGGTCCTTGAGCATTTATTTTTGTTTGTTTACATTTTTAAAACGCAGTCTACGGTTTTCAACATGAGCGGAAACAAAATCAATCAAATTTAATAATTATACTAATATTATGTAGGCCTATAGGCCTATGGCCTAAAAAAAGTTGCAAGCGCAATTCAAAGCCAAATATCTCACAAAAAGGTGCTTGAGCATTTATTTTTTTTACTTAAAAGCATGCCATACATTCCAAACATGCAATTATTCACTATTATTCCATAATTAATTTTAATACAGTTAATAATTTTCAATAAATTTAGTCGATGCTTTTTGTGTTTAATGGTGCGGCCCTCGGCTTCAAGAATAACTTCTTCGGTGGCCCGCGGGGTCAAAAAGGTTGGACAGCACTGATGTAAATAGTTGTTACTTACAAAGCTGTGGCTTTAGAGAATGACTATTAATGCGAGAGCGACAAGAAGCAAGGGCGTTGCGCTTGGTAGCAAAAGCACCATGTAAAATTTAATAGTTGTTAGTTACAAAGCCGTGGCTTTAAGAGTAACTGGTAATGCGAGAGCGACGACAAAGCAAAGGCTTTGGCTCGGTAGCAGAAGAAGTCAAAGAAGTCAAAGAATTGGACGACGGTTTTAAAATCACAGTCGTAAATACGGATAATAATAAAACCAGAAGATAGACAAATCGATTTCCTCTTCCCTTTCCTCTGGCATTTCCTTTTCTGCTTCCTCTATTACTTCCAATTCCGCATCTATTGCTGTCGCTTCTTTTATTTCTCTTCGACTCCTTCTCCTTCTCCTTCTCCTCCTGCTTCGCCTTCACATTAGAGAGAAAGAAAAGGATAAGGAAGAGGAGTTGGAAATGGAGGTATATAGAAGCGGAAGAAGAATAGCTGTCCCTTTAGGTAGCCCTGATGCAGCCATGGGCATGAAGTGTTAGCGACTTCAGTTTTCTTACCCTCGGCATATGAGGCCTGGTTGCCAGTCCTCTCCCTCATCGTCTCATCTTCGCACCGACAGTGTACGGTCAGTGGCGTCTACCCCCACCCCATCTGAAATGGGAGAACAAACTCCCCACGCTTGCCGACTTATAATATAACAAACTCCCCACGATGGCGTTGAACCGCTGGATTGTAACCATAGGCGTAGCTACATTGAGGCACGAGGAGGCAGTTGCCTCCTCTTGCTTTTTTATATACTGGAACTTCGATTGATTAATGACCCCAATGACCTGGATTTTGCCAATGGTCTGTGAAGTTGCCTCCTCTTGAATTTAAGTCTCTCTATATACGTGCCTGATTGTAACAGAAATTTTTGGAACAATAAGAGGGTTTCTCGACGATCTTCCAGTGTTTTCGACAACCATGCATCTGCCGAGTTCTCCCGAGTTCCATGATGAAAGCCAGGCCTTCCCGGTCCAATGGTCCCATCGTCTCCATCGTGATTGCGATAAAATAGTATCTCGTCTGAAGCTCCGCGTATTTATTCTTCTTTCTAGTCGCAGCTGTCTCCGCCGCTCCTTCCGCCGCTCCTTCCGCCGCTGCAGACATCTCGACCAAATACGACGGCGCAAAAGTTTACATAATTATTGTCACATCCCGAATGATGGATCGCCAGTTGCGCCATGGAATCAGGGTTTGGCAGTCTGGTCTCTTCCCATCCGGTCGAGCAAGAACAGACGGTTCCCTGATCGATGGTGCACCTAACCTGATGAGTCTGCGTAGCACGATCATCCACGACGTCATTCATCGAGGAGTGTCGTGAGTCGATGTTTACTCGACACTGGTGGCACATGTGCGGTTCACAAAGTATTAGCGTTATTATTATTGGCTTTGTTAGTAAGCTTATAACTACTATAATTGCTGTTATTATTATTATTTTTTTAATACCCGAGGTAGTACTAATTCCTCAGGCTATCAAAACTAATATCCGGAGAAAGAGAGATAGTATTAGTGTGAGCGTTGTAGCGTTATTGTTATTATTTTTATTATTATTATTATTATTATTATTATTATTATTATTATTATTATTATTATTATTATTATTATTATTATTAGGCCCTATTATTATTATTATTATTATTATTATTATTATTATTATTATTATTATTATTATTATTGCCATTATTAGCGCCTATTACATCATCTAGTGACCAAACATCAATCGATGGAGCTGAGCAATTGTGAGTGAAGGACTCGCGTAAAGTTCCGACACAGTAACCGTCTCAGGGAGGATGATGATCGAATCCGGACTCTGTGCATTACAATGCGAACACTAGATCAATTGTTTTATAGTATTAATCGCCTATCGTGTGCCATCTTTATATAGCATCGTTTGACATCGTTTTAAAGGTGTCTAAATTAACCGCCTTAGACAACGAGGATCGAACCCGTATTATACTCTGTGCGTTAAAATGCGAACACTGGATCAAAATCTTTTATATTATTAATCGCCTATCGTGTGCCATCTTTATATAGCATCGGTTGACATCGTTTTAAAGGTGTCTAAATTAACCGTTTAGACGACGAGGATCGAACCCGTACTCTTGGCGTTACAAGGCGAACGCTCTAACCACTCGGTCACCGTTATCCACAAAAATTCGAGATAACAGTAGGAATTATAGTTCTTTAGAGAAGGTTACTGTCCGTTGTTCGTAACTTCCGAATTTCTGCCTCCAAATCTCGACATTTTCACAGCACCCTAAACTGGTAATTCGCTGGGCCAGAGTATAACAGGCGCTCAATCAGAAGAGAGATAGAGAGGTACTTCGTGCGAGGATCCAACACGGATCAACGTTAAGTACTCGCTGATAGATTTAGGTTTACGAATCTCTCCAGATATCTTCGAATTATAGGCGTCAACAGTGGTGTAGGGTATAATGGACCGGTCCGTACATTCTAGGCCTTGCAAAGGGAAGCTTTATTACCCTATATAATATATATAATGTATATATATATATATAGTCTATAATTATATAATATATAGACGATCTGATATCTATTACTATCTGGACGATCTGATGAGAAGCAGCAAAGCAATAATGGAACTATTTGGCTTATTTTATCTTCTAATTTAATGACGTTCTCTGTCTCTTTACGGATGATTTACGCAAGCGTTTAATGCCGAGGATAGATAGCACACCAAATCTTTTATGACATGTTAGGTTCGCCCAACACATAAATGTGATTCTCTTGTAAACCAAAATGCGGTTAGCAATTGGTATAATAAAGGATATACTTTACTTATCTCTTTCTCCTCTGGCTCTCTATCTGTATCTTTATCTCTCTGTCCCTGTCTCAGCCTGTGTTTATGACTGTCTGTCTGTTTGACTATCTGTCTCTCTGTCTCAATCGTAAACTACAAATTTCTAAAACGCCGAGCAGAGCAATGCGCAAGGCACTAGCTCTATGCCGGTGTCTCTGTCTCTCTTTCTTTTTTTTCTCTGTCTCTGTCTGCCTGTCTGCCTCTGTCTGTCTGTGTCTGTGCCTGTGCCTGTGCCTGTGTCTGTCTGTCTGTCTGTCTGTCTGTCTGTCTGTCTGTCTGTCTGTCTGTCTGTCTGTCTGTCTGTCTCTCTCTCTCTCTCTCTCTCTCTCTCTCTCTCTCTCTCTCTCTCTCTCTCTCTCTCATCTTTCTTTCATCTCTTTATCACTCTCTCGGTGGTTGATTTTTATTTTCCATTGATGTCGGATGTCGGAGGAAGATTCATATCGACGATAAAACGGTTCGACGCTATCACACTCTGTGTGCAATCGAGCCGAAAGAGAACAGAGAGATATTTAAGAAGGAGAATTCAAATCGCAGAGGAGAAGAGAATTTGACAGCGACATATCGACACATTGTCACGTAGGTCCTAGTTAGCGGAAGATATAGACTAAGTATTATTATGGTAGATGCTGTCAGGAACGTAGCCAGACTTAGATTCAAGAAGAGGCAACTTCACAGACCATTGGCAAAATCCTGGTGATTGGGGTTATTACTTATTAGTCAATGGAAGTTCCAGTATATAATAAAATACAGCCCGTAAAAACAAAGTTTTTACTATATCCATCTAGTATCCTATAATACGTCTTATGAAGCAGTTACCTCTACAAATATATAGTCCGCGTTCATTTTACAACATAGCGTCCGTTTAATGATGCAGCGCGCCCGTTTCTGTTGCGGCCAATGGCAACGCTGGCCAATGGCAACGCTGCGTATCGGAAAAGGGGATTCCCCGATTCGAAAAGTTGAGTCCCCGATTCTATAAGCTAGCCTTTTGGGGGGAGCTGAAATTTTGATAGAATGAAGTGTCTGCGAGGGCGAGTCTATCTGCCAAGTTTCACGACGATTGAATGATTGTAAGTGATCGAATTAGTCGTCGCAAGATTTGACTTTTTAGCCTGTGGCTCAAACAAACATTCAAGCAAGCAAGATTTCCGTAAGTTAAACTAGATGGATAAATAAAATACAGCCCGTAAAAACAAAGTTTTTACTATATCCATCTAGTATCCTATAATGCGTCTTAAGAAGCAGTTACCTCTACAAATATATAGTCCGCGTTCATTTTACAACATAGCATGCGTTTAATGAGGCAGCGCACCCGTTTCTGTTGCGGCCAATGGCAACGCTGGCCAATGGCAACGCTGCGTATCGGAAAAGGGGATTCCCCGATTCGAAAAGTTGAGTCCCCGATTCTATAAGCTAGCCTTTTTTGGGGAGCTGAAATTTTAATAGAATGAAGTGTCTGCGAGGACGAGTCTATCTGCCAAGTTTCAGCACGATTGAATGATTGTAAGTGATCGAATTAGTCGTCGCATTAGTCGTCGCAAGATTTGACTTTTTAGCCTGTGGCTCAAACAAACATTCAAGCAAGCAAGATTTCCGTAAGTTAAACTAGATGGATAAATAAAATACAGCCCGTAAAAACAAAGTTTTTACTATATCCATCTAGTATCCTATAATGCGTCTTACGAAGAAGTTACCTCTACAAATATATAGTCCGCGTTCATTTTACAACATAGCATGCGTTTAATGAGGCAGCGCACCCGTTTCTGTTGCGGCCAATGGCAACGCTGGCCAATGGCAACGCTGCGTATCGGAAAAGGGGATTCCCCGATTCGAAAAGTTGAGTCCCCGATTCTATAAGCTAGCCTTTTTGGGGAGCTGAAATTTTAATAGAATGAAGTGTCTGCGAGGACGAGTCTATCTGCCAAGTTTCAGCACGATTGAATGATTGTAAGTGATCGAATTAGTCGTCGCAAGATTTGACTTTTTAGCCTGTGGCTCAAGCAAGCAAACAATCAAGCAAGCAAGATTCTTGAAAGTTAAACTAGATGGATAAATAAAATACAGCCCGTAAAAACAAAGTTTTTTACTATATCCATCTAGTATCCTATAATGCGTCTTATGAAGCAGTTACCTCTACAAAATATATAGTCCGCGTTCATTTTTACAACATAGCGTCCGTTTAATGAGGCAGCGCACCCGTATCTGTTGCGGCCAATGGCAACGCTGGCCAATCACAACGCTCCGTATCGGAAAAAAGGATTCCCCGTTTCGAAAAGTTTAGTCCCCGATTCTATAAGCTAGCCTTTTTGGGGAGCTGAAATTTTTATAGAATGAAGTGTGTGCGAGGGCGAGTCTATCTGCCAAGTTTCAGGACGATTGAATGATTGTAAGTGATCGAATTAGTCGTCGCAAGATTTGACTTTTTAGCCTGTGGCTCAAACATTCAAACATTCAAGCAAGCAAGCAAGCAAGCAAGATTTCCGCAAGTTAAACTAGATGGATAATAAAATACAGCCCGTAAAAACAAAGTTTTTTACTATATCCATCTAGTATCCTATAACGTGTACTCTGAAAATAGTCCGCGTTCATTTTACAACATAGCACGCTTAACGAGGCAGCGCGCCCATTATTGTTGCAGCCAATCACAACGCTGGCCAATCACAACGCTCCGTATCGGAAAAGGGGATTCCCCGATTCGAAAAGTTTAGTCCCCGATTCTATAAGCTAGCCTTTTTTGGGGAGCTGAAATTTTGATAGAATGAAGTGTGTGCGAGGGCGAGTCTATCTGCCAAGTTTCACGACGATTGAATGATTGTAAGTGATCGAACTAGTCGTCGCAAGATTTGACTTTTTAGCCTGTGGCTCAATCAAACATTCAAACATTCAAGATTCCCGCAAGTTAAACTAGATGGATAAATAAAATACAGCCCGTAAAAACAAAGTTTTTTACTATATCCATCTACTATCCTATAATGCGTCTTACGAAGCAGTTACCTCTACAAATATATAGTCCGCGTCCATTTTACGACTGCGGCCAATCACAACGCTGGCCAATCACAACGCTGCATATCGGAAAAGGGGATTCCCCGATTCGAAAAGTTGAGTCCCCGATTCTATAAGCTAGCCTTTTTGGGGGGAGCGGAAATTTTGATAGAATGAAGTGTGTGCGAGGGCGAGTCTATATGCCAAGTTTCACGACGATTCAATGATTGTAAGTGATCGAACTAGTCGTCGCAAGATTTGACTTTTTAGCCTGTGGCTCAATCAAGCAAACATTCAAACATTCAATCAATCAAGCAACCCGCAAGTTAAAGTAGATGGATAATAAAATACAGCCCGTAAAAACAAAGTTTTTTACTATATCCATCTAGTATCCTATAACGTGTACTCTGAAAATAGTCCGCGTTCATTTTACAACATAGCACGCTTAACGAGGCAGCGCGCCCATTATTGTCGCAGCCAATGACAACGCTGGCCAATGGCAACGCTGCGTATCGGAAAAGGGGATTCCCTGATTCGAAAAGTTTAGTCCCCGATTCTATAAGCTAGCCTTTTTGGGGAGCTGAAATTTTGATAGAATGAATCCCTGTGCGAGGGCGAGTCTATATGCCAAGTTTCACGACGATTGAATGATTGTAAGTGATCGAACTAGTCGTCGCAAGATTTGACTTTTAGCCTGTGGCTCAATCAATCAATCAATCAAGCAAGCAAGAATTCCTGCAAGTTAAAGTAGATGGATAATAAAATACAGCCCGTAAAAACAAAGTTTTTTACTATATCCATCTAGTAACCTATAATGCGTCTTATGAAGCAGTTACCTCAAGAAATATATAGTCCGCGTTCATTTTACGACATAGCGTGCGTTTAATGAGGCAGCGCGCCCGTTTTTGTTGCGGCCAATCACAACGCTGGCCAATTGACAACGCTGCGTATCGGAAAAGGGGATTCCCCGATTCGAAAAGTTGAGTCCCCGATTCTATAAGATAGCCTTTTTTGGGGAGCTGAAATTTTTATAGAATGAAATGTCTGCGAGGTCGAGTCTATCTCGCCAAGTTTCACGACGATTGAATGATTGTAAGTGATCGAATGAGTCGTCGCAAGATTTGACTTTTTAGCCTGTGGCTCAAACATAGTTACATAGTTACATTCAAGATTTCCGTAAGTTAAACTAGATGGATAATAAAGAACCAATAGTAAAAACAAAGTTTTTTACTATATCCATCTAGTATCCTATAACGTGTACTCTGAAAATAGTCCGCGTTCATTTTACAACATAGCACGCTTAACGAGGCAGCGCACCCATTATTGTTGCAGCCAATCGCAACGCTGGCCAATCACAACGGTGCGTATCGGAAAAGGGGATTCCCCGATTCGAAAAGTTGAGTCCCCGATTCTATAAGCTAGCCTTTTTTGGGGAGCTGAAATTTTGATAGAATGAAGTGTGTGCGCGGGCGAGTCTGTCTGCCAAGTTTCACGACGATTGAATGATTGTAAGTGATCGAACTAGTCGTCGCAAGATTTGACTATTTAGCCTGTGGCTCAATCAATCAAGCAACCAAGCAAGCGGATAAAAAT
>JACEVL010000014.1:851362-936362 GCA_020284085.1 Aporrectodea caliginosa
TCAATTGTACTTCGGTTTCGATTTACGTATTGCTATAAATATATAGGTATATATATATATATATATATATATATATATATTAGAAGTGAAAGGCAGCATTGAAAAACAATAATTAATGAAACTTTGAACGCAGTCCCTCTAAAAAGAAAGTTTCTTTATGGTCCGATAATAACACCTGCCAAATTTTTTTGACATTCAAAAAATATTTAGAGGTCCCCCCAAGGCTAATAGAATTAGTGAAATTTCTCCAATTTTACGCATGACATTTCTGAGTTTGACAATTTTCGTAAGATCACACTTTGATCCAATAATAACATGCACAGTACCTTTAGAAAGCTCTTAAATAGTAGAATCTACAAACAAGTAGCCTTATTGTATATGTGAATAAAGTTTTAAGTGTGAAGAAGATAGAAAACATGCAGAATAAAGATGTTTTCGCAGTGAACTGCCAAACAAACCACGGATGACTTTCGAGCCTGAAAATCTGTCATACACTGGGATTGCAAGCTGCTGCCTGACATCACTGGGGTAGATACGGACAAAGTGGACAGATTGCCAGTCCTGATTTCTTCTCTAGTTGATGGAAATACCAAACTTCTGGGTATGCCAAAGTTGGTCTCTAGGTCAGGACATGCAGCAGCGGTAACAGTTCTGGACCTTTTGAAGTCGTGGCAGTGCGATGCATTTGTAATCGGCATGTGCTTTGACACAACGGCCTCAAAAACCGGCAGAGTTGGAGTCTGCAGCCTTCTAGAGACAGCCATCGGTCGTAATCTGCTGTAGATGGCTTGTCGACATCACATGTTTGAAGTCCTGTTGTCTGACGCATTCGGTCATCCAGTTGACGGCCCGTGAATTACAGGGCATCCAACGATTTAACAGATTTGTTGTTAACATCTACATCCAATCGTGGTTCTTATGTGGAGTCGCTGCTGATGTCTGACGCACCCTATGACATTCAACTAGTCCAAAGGCTGCATGACTATGATGTTGCCGCTTTGCAATCCACAGGACTGAAGATGATGCAGCGTCATTCTTGGTACCTAAGTCAAGAGCCATCGACTATCTCTCTCTGGTTCTCTCAGCATCTACTGAAGAGAAAGCAGTTTATCTCGACAATGGGAGATGCTCGGGGATTGCACCTGGGTCAGTCTCTTTTCTGTAGATCAACGGAATTATCTATTTCTTGAGGCTTCGGAAGTTCTTCCGAACTACCGCCATCGACGACAGTTTTCTTGATATTTCAGTTGAAGAGTTGTCGGAAAGCCAATCGTATGAGATCACATAATCATAATGAGTTTGATAAATATAATTACTTGACCTGTGTGAATAACAATGCTGAACGTGGTGTAGCTCTGATACAAAGTTCAATTCAATTCAATAATGAAGAACGAGGTTTCTTCTACAAGTTGTCAAAATAATAACATCGGCATGACTTTTCTAAGAGCAATCGTGACAATCTTGCAGACATGTAGAATTGTAAATCGGTCCATAGCCGTTGCTGTACCGGCTCTTTGGAACAAACTCCCACCCAGTGCTACGACAAATATCTGATCCATTCCACAAACTCACCAAAACCTCACCTCTTGCTATCTCTCCACAGGTCTTCAACTCAAAACTGAAAACACTGCTTTTTCGTTCACAAAGTCTATCCCGATCCGATTCCTTCTCTTCCCCTCACCTCCCTCGCCATTTCAACTCCAAGCATCATCCACCTTAGCCGTCTGACTATCTGTCTGCCTGACTCCTTGGATCTTGACCATCTGCCTATCGATTCTGTTTTGATTAAGCGCCTGTGAATAAGTTGGTTCTTGCGACTTCATTTTGTGGGCGCTTTAGAAATCTCGAGTTTACGATTACGATTAGAATGTAGATTCTAGAACTGAAGAATAAGCACCTAAAGGTGTAAGCAGTCATAAAGAATAAGCAGATGAAGGTATGGAGGAGCTGGATAAGTTATGATGTAATTGAAGGTAAGGTAAGTTATGATGTAATTGAAGGTAAGGTAAGTTATGATGTAATTGAAGGTAAGGTAAGTTATGATGTAATTGAAGGTAAGGTAAGTTATGATGTAATTGAAGGTAAGGTAAGTTATGATGTAATTGAAGGTAAGGTAAGGTATGGCTTGTTGCATTATCAAGGATTTGTAATAATGACTAGGTCTACCCCTAGCAATTAGTGGTAATAACAGTGACTGATATTGCGAGTTTTGTACAATTTTTGCATTATTTTGATCGTAAAACAATACCTACGTATCGGATTGTATCCAATAAAGTTACATACTTGTGGATTCTACTATTTAAGAGCTTTCCAGTGGTATTAAATATGTTATCATGGGGTCAAAGGTTGGTATCTGAAAGCGTTTAGAAATTGAACACGTCAGGCGCAAATTATGACAATATGGCCCTATATGGGGAAATGTAAGTGTCTTGGGGAACCTCTAAATATTTTTAAAATGTCATAAAATTTTCCAGTTGTTATTATGGGACCATAAAGAAACTTTTTAGAGGACTGCATAAAAATTTTCAACAAAAATATTTCTGGGACACCCCTAATATATATATATATTCAGCAGAGTATTGTTGTCGCCACACACGTATTCTTATTGACGGAACCTGCGTTCATTATAGATTTAACGTTGCTTCAAAAGTTGGCGGATTAGCCGAGGTCCGATGTCTGTGACAGCCTCGGACTTTACTTGCTCCAGCTAAATTCTCTTGAGTTTTCAGCGACGAAACGCCATGGAAATTGTATTCATGCAGTTACAAAGCCGTGGCTTTAAGAATGACTGGTAATTCGAGAGCGACAAGAAGCAGAGGCTTTTGTTCGGTAGCAAAAGCAGTGGCGGCACTACACCAGGGCAAGCCAGGGCAAATGCCCTGGTAAAAGAGCCTTTGCCCTGCAGGTCGTTGCCCTGCCAGAATTTGTGCCCTACCGACAATTTATTCGGGCATAAACCGCCCCTGCACTGGTTACTTGTATGACTGCCCTAGCTATGCCCTGGTTAAAAAAATGTCTGGCGCCGCCTCTGAGCAAAAGCACCATGTAAATCGTCTTCAGTTACAAAGCCGTGGCTTTAGAGAATGACTATTAATGCGAGAGCGACAAGAAGCAAGGGCGTTGCGCTTGGTAGCAAAAGCACTATGTAAATCGTCGTCAGTTATACGAAGCCGTGGCTTTAAGATTGACTGGTAATGCGAGACTGACAAGAAGCAAAGACTTTGACTCGGTAGCAGAAGAAATCAAAGAAGTCCAGGAATTGGACGACGGCTTTAAGATCACAGTCGTATATTCGGATAATAATAAAACCAGGAGATAGACAAATCGATCGATTTCCTCTTTCCCTTCCTCTGGCATTTCCTTTACCGCTTCCTCTATTACTTCCAATTCCGCATCTATTGCTGTCGCTTCTTTTTCACTTCTACTCCTCCTCCTCCTTCTCCGCTTCCTCATTATCCTTCACATTAGAGGAAAAGGAAAAAGGAAGAGGAGTTGGAGATATAGCCTATAGGGACTGAAGAATAAGAAGAATTGCTGTCCCTTATAAGCTAGCCCTGAGACAGCCATGGGTATTAAGTGTTAGCCAGTGGCGTAACGAAGGGTTTCAGCGCCCGGGGGCAAGGGCTGATGACTGAGCCCCCTTATAATTGTCTTGTTGACTTTTAATATTTCTTTTCATAGTACTATATGGCACAGAAAGCTAATTTTGCGCCCCTCTGGTGCTGCGCCTGGGGGCAGCTACCCCCCCCCCCCCTCTGCTCCCCCCTTCGTTACGCCACTGGTGTATTGCGACTTCCAGTTTTCTTACCCTCGCATGTGAGGGCTGGTGGCTAGTCCTCTCCCGCATCGTCTTATCTTCCCACCGGCAATTAGCAAAGTCAGTGGCATCTACCCCACCCCCATGTAAAATGGGAGGGCAAACTCCCCACGCTGACCGACTTATAATAATACAAACTCTCCCACGCTGGCGTTGAACCGCTGGATTGTAACCATAGGCGTAGCTACATTGAGGCAAAAGAAATTCAGTTTGCACTCCTCTTGCTTTTTTATATACTGGAACTTCTATTGACCAATAACTTTAATAACCAGAGTTTTGCCAATGGTCTGGCATGATGTTGCCTCACCTCTTGAATTTGAATACTCTCGATATACATTGCCTGATTGTAACAGAAATTTTTGGAACAATAAGAGGGTTTCTCGACGATCTTCCAGTGTTTTCGACAACAGTATGCATCTGCCGAGTTCTGCCGAGTTCCATGATGAAAGCCAGGCCTTCCCGGTCCAAAGGCTACATCGTCTCCATCGCGATTGTGATAAAATAGTAACTCGTCTGAAGCTCTGCGTATTTATTCTTCTTTCTAGTCGCAACTGTCTCCGCCGCTCCTTCCGCCGCTCCTTCCGCCGCTGCAGACATCTCGACCAAATACGACGGCGCAAAAGTTTACATAATTATTGTCACATCCCGAATGATGGATCGCCAGTTGCTCCATGGAATCAGGGTTTGGCAGTCTGGTCTCTTCCCATCCGGGCGGGCAAGAACAGACGGTTTCCTGATCGATGGTGTACCTAACCTGATGAGTCTGCGTAGCACGATCATCCACGACGTCATTCATTGAGGAGTGTCGTGAGTCGATGTTTACTCGGCACTGGTGGCACATGTGCGGTTCACAAAGTATTAGCGTTATTATTATTGGCTTTGTTAGTAAGCTTATAACTACTATAATTGCTGTTGTTGTTGTTATTGTTATTGTTATTGTTATTGTTATTATTATTGTTATTATTATTATTATTATTATTATTATTATTATTATTATTATTATTATTATTATTATTATTATTATTTTTGCCCCGAGGTAAACATGATCCCTCAGGGACTTCAAGATTAATTAAAATGATATAAAGTCTGGAACGGTTAGAACCGTTCCAGACTTTATTATTATTATTTTTAAAATTATTATTATGATCATGATCATGATCATCATCATCATCATCACGCAGTTTTAAGAGCCCACTATCTAGACTTTCTGTATAATTGGATCTTATCCCTATTGAAAGACCGTCAGCATTGTACTAAATTTCTCGGCCAAGTCTCAGCCTTTTGTCGGATAAATGCTAGCATTATACAGGGCTCTGGTCTCGGACCTTCTGACTTTGTAGTAGCTATTTCAGGCTTGAAACCTGTGCATCGCAGTAATAGGTTGCTTAAATACGCTGATGATAGCTATATTCTCATTCCAGCATCTGCTATTACCTCCACTTCGTCTGAACTTCAAAATGTTGCCAATTGGGCACTAACTTGTAATCTTAAATTGAATAACAATAAATCCAAAGAGATGGTATTTAGGCGCCCGCGGTCTAAATTACTTGATCTTCCTCTCCCTATACCAGGTATTTGTAGGGTATCTGAGTCTGTTATTCTAGGGGTAACCATTTCGGATAGACTTAGTTTTGACCCCCATATTGACCGAATCTGTATTAAGGCTAGCCAATCGCTCTATGCGATACGCATCCTTATTGCCCATGGTCTCTCGGGGATGCGCCTTTTTGATGTAGTTCGGGCAACCTCGCTGGCTCGCCTCCTGTATGCTTCCCCTGCTTGGTACGGCTTTGCCAATGCTGGTCAGCGCGCGCGTATTAATGCAATAATACGCAAAATGGTACGGCTAAAGTTTTTGCCTGCCGACCAGATAATGTTTGATGACCTCTGTCGCCGTGCTGACTCTTCTCTTTTCTCATCTGTGCTTCACAACCCCAGCCATGTTCTTAATGGTCTACTGGCTCTACTGCCTCCTATAAAGAATGTTAAGTACTCTCTCCGTCCTCGTTCACATAACCGTGAGATCCCATGCACATGCTGACGCATTAACTAGATGTGGTTTTATTACGCGTATGTTATTTTATTGATTTTATTGCTAATCTTTCTTTTTACTATTACCTTAATCTCATATATGCATAGATGTCTGTTTTATTGTATTTTATGATATTTTTGACATTTGTGATTTTTGTGATTCATTCTGATGTTCCCGCAGTGCGTTTGCAGGCGGTTCAATAAAGCACGTACTTACTTTACTTACTTAGTGACCAAGCATCAATCGATGGAGCTGAGCAATTGTGAGTGAAGGACTCGCTTAAAGTTCCGACACAGTAACCGTCTCAGGGGAGGAGGAGGATCGAACCCGTACTCTGTGCATTACAATGCGAACACTAGATCAATTGTTTTATAGTATTAATCGCCTATCGTGTGCCATCTTTATATAGCATCGGTTGACATCGTTTTAAAGGTGTCTAAATTAACCGTCTTAGACAACGAGGATCGAACCCGTACTCTGTGCATTACAATGCGAACACTAGATCAATTGTTTTATAGTATTAATCGCCTAGCGTGTGCCATGTTTATATAGCATCGGTTGACATCGTTTAAAAGGTGTCTAAATAAACCGTTTAGACGACGAGGATCGAACCCGTACTCTTGGCGTTACAAGGCGAACGCTCTAACCACTCGGTCACCGTTATCCACAAAAATGCGAGATAACAGTATAGGAATTATCGTTCTTTAGAGAACGTTACTGTCCGTTGTTCGTAACGTCCGAATTTCTGCCTCCAAATCTCGACATTTTCACAGCACCCTAAACTGGTAATTCGCTGGACCAGAGCATAACAGGCGCTCAATCAGAAAAGAGATAGAGAGGTGCTCCGTGCGAGGATCCAACACGGATCAACGTAAGTCCTCGCTGATAGATTTAGGCTTACAAATATCTCCAGATATCTTCGAATAGGCGTCAACAGCGGAGTAGGGTATACATCGGACCGGTTCGTACATTCTATAGGCCTTAAAGTATATATATATATATATATATATATATATATATATAGAGAGAGAGAGAGAGAGAGAGAGAGAGAGAGAGAGAGAGAGAGAGAGAGAGAGAGAGAGAGAGAGAGAGAGAGAGAGAGAGAGAGAGAGAGCGAGCGAGCGAGAGAGAGAGAGAGAGAGAGAGAGAGAGAGAGAGAGAGAGAGAGAGAGCGAGCGAGAGGAGAGAGAGAGAGAGAGAGCTGGCTGAGAGCGAGAGTGAGTGAGAGAGAGAGAGAGAGAGACGATCTGACACGCTAGTATACGATCTGGACGATCTGATGAGAAACAGCAAAGCGATAATGGAACTATTGGGCTTATTTTATCTTCTAATTTAATGACGTTCTCCGTCTCTTTACGGATGATTTACGCAAGCGTTTAATGCCGAGGATAGATAGCACACCAAAACTTTTATGACATCGACATGTTAGGTTCGCCCAACACATAGGCCTAAATTTTATTCTCTTGTAAACCAAAATGCGGTTAGCAATTGGTATAATAAAGGATATACTTTACTTATCTCTTTCTCCTCTGGCTCTCTATCTGTATCTTTATCTCTCTGTCCCTGTCTCAGCCTGTGTTTCTGACTGTCTGTCTGTTTGACTATTTGTCTGTCTGTCTCAATCGTAAACTACAAATTTCTAAAACGCCGAGCAGAGCTATGCGCAAGGCATTAGCTATCTCGGTGTCTCTTTCTTTTTGTCTGTCTCTCTTTCTTTTTGTCTGTCTCTCTTTCTTTTTGTCTGTCTCTCTTTCTTTTGTCTGTCTCTCTTTCTTTTTGTCTGTCTCTCTTTCTTTTTGTCTGTCTCTCTTTCTTTTTGTCTGTCTCTCTTTCTTTTGTCTGTCTGTCTGTCTCTGTCTGTCTGTCTCTCTGTCTGTCTCTGTCTCTGTCTGTCTGTCTCTCTTTCTTTTGTCTGTCTGTCTGTCTTTGTCTCTGTCTCTCTGTCTGTCTCTGTCTGTGTCTGTGTCTCTGTCTGTCTGTCTGTCTATCTGTCTCTCCCCTCCTCTGTCTCTCTCTGTCTGTCTGTCTGTCTGTCTCTGTCTGTCACTGTCTCTGTCTGTCTGTCTGTCTGTCTGTCTGTCTGTCTGTCTGTCTGTCTGTCTGTCTGTCTGTCTCTCTCTCTCATCTTTCTTTCATCTCTTTATCACTCTCTCGGTGGTTGATTTTTATTTTCCATTGATGTCGGATGTCGGAGGAAGATTCACATCGACGATAAAACGGTTCGACGCTATCACACTCTGTATGCGATCGACCCGAAAGAGATACAAAGCAGAACAGAGAGATATTTAAGAAGGAGAATTCAAATCGCAGAGGAGAAGAGAATTTGACAGCGATATATCGACACATTGTCACGTAGGTCCTAGTGAACGGAAGATATAGGCCTAGATTATTTTGATCAGTATCCTTAAGTAGTATTATGGTAGATCATAGATGCTGTCAGACTTAGATTCAAGAGGAGGCAACTTCACAGACCATGATTGGCAAAATCCTGGTTATTGGGGTTATTAGTCAATGGAAGTTCCAGTATATAAAAAAGCAAGAGGAGGCAAAATGGTTTTATGAAGAAATAAATTTGTCTTATAATAAAAAAATAATAATAATACGAAAAATACGAACGCCAGAGTTAGGCTATAGCCTAATTGTGCTGCTCTTTTCGTTTCAAATTTTAGGCCTGTTTGATAATTTAGCCTATTTAAAATAATACCCGAATAGCCTATGAACTAGGCCTCGATCAGCTTAGCAAAAAATTAATCGGTGAGGCTCTAGGCCTACCGCCTCGGTTTTTCATGGTTTGCGGCCTCCATCAAGCGACTTTGATCAAGTAATAGTTTGACATTCTGATATTGCAGTTGATGATAATAATTACATGGCCAATATGCGAATGGCTCGTCTTAAGAAAGACATATTAATTTCCTGACAATCACATTATTACGAGATATAAAATAATATCAAATAGCTGTGAAAAGCAATATTGTGCAGAATTAACTGTAAATTGACAACTATAAGCTAATTATGAATATTTACAACAGAAAAGGAAAAATCACATAGACACCTTTTTTTACGTGAACCTGATTCGTATGGTATATAAAGAGGTCGACATGTATACCTATCGGCTGTGAGCTAAGGGTCTTCAGGAGTCGACCTTGTTGCAGGCATTGGGTGCAGACGTGGGCTTATATTACTATATCTATATCTGATATAATATAATGAGCTTAGAGTATGTACTCAGTGGTTGCAGCAGGGAGAGTTCTGAGACCCGAGGATCAGAGTTTTTGCAGTTTCGTCATTAGCCTATGATGGACTATTGCATGATGATGATGACGTCTACCTGTTCTCCAGACCGAAGTCCGGTAACCAGATCATCTGAGGGGGAACGATGATCCGCAGTAGACGTCCGTACTTCTCCGGTTACCAGGTCAGGGATTCGTCCTTCTAATGCTACGGTGCAACACAATGCAATTCAAGACAATGCAATTCAAGACATTGCAATTCAAGACAATGCAACTCAAGACAATGCAATTCAAGACAGTACAATTCAAGACAATGCAATTCAAGACAATGCAATTCCAGACAATGCAATTCAAGACAATGCAATTCAAGACAATACTTCACAATATAGCTGCATGCGATATTTTCCATTGCAAAATTATTCATAATAATAATAATAATAATAATAATAATATTATAATAATAATAATAATAATAATAATAATAATGCGAGTGAAGGACTTGCCAAGGGTCCCTATACGCGACGGTATGTAAGTGGACTTTAACCCTTAGGCTACCGAGGTTTTTGTAACACTGGCTACCAAGGGGTGGTGGTTACCACCACCCCTGGATTTCGTGTTTGGTTTCACATATCATAACTTGTAATACAGCATTGGATTCAGCATTCATTTCTGCACAGAATGGTATATTTTAGTTGTACATTATGTGAATGCACCTCGAAATTACATCACTTTTAACAACGGAACCCCCTTAATTAGCGTATCCATGGATACGCCATGTTTCGTTTCCAATACTAGAGGACTCCGATCGTCCACGTGGGGGATTTTTTACCGTACTTCGCACAAACCGGAAGTTTGGAAATCGTGCCTTTCTCTGTCTCAGGACCCTTAGAATGGAACAGTCTTCCAACTTCAGTTCGCCAGTGCACATCTGTTACTCAGTTTAAAACAACATAAAAAGAACCCATCTATTCACATTGCACTATGACACGGAGTGTAGCGAAACGCCCCTACGTGCAAGACCTGTTTTGTTAGAACGCGCTATAAATTCTCATTTGTATTCTATTGTTTGTATAGTAGCATATATATATAGAGCCGGTTAATGGAATCTCTAACGCACCTAACGATTGATAGAACAAACAAGCGGAAACGTGGATTCACACCATTCTCACAGCTAGCGTTCGCCATAATAGGAAAAGGAGTATATATCACACGCACGAGACAATTGTTTCAGATTGTCAACGACAATTATTTCAGATAGTCAAAGCCGTTTCGCGTGATATTATGCCAGTCGCATCGACAAAGGAGTAGAACAAAGCTGTATCCATTTTCGTTATGACGTAGCGTCGTAAAACAGTAACTAACCAACTGGGTAGTGCCAGTCCAAAGTCTGGATAAGGGGGGGGGTGGCGATATTATAATCATCTTCGTCGTGACGCAGCGAAGTTATTAGTAGGGATAGACGAAAATGACGAATTCACGGAATTCACGGAAATTTTGGCATTTTCCGTGAATGCCGTTAATTTTAGCATTTTTCACATATGCTGCACTTTTGTCAAAATCCATAAATTTTTTATGTGAAACATGACAAATTGGACCTAAATGCCTTGGTCATGAAAATAATGTATTGTCCAGGAACGAATGCATTTTTAATCAACTGCCAGATGGCGCCAAAAGTAAATTGAACCACATTGTATTATGAAATTTCGAGTTTACGGTTACGATTGGGTTCAACTCCGGAGGTTATATAAGTCGTGAGGTCGCAACCTTGGCGGTGGTATATGACGCCATCTAAGTTCCCCCATGTATGGATCGCTCTAATAATTATCCTCTCATATGCGACTGCACGCATGCTCTTATCGTTAAACGATTCAAGACGTTCCTGAGTAGGCCTACTCCTATAATATGCAAAAAGGAGTCTGCAGGCCTACTCCTATATAAAAAATTATGCAACAATTAGGAGTCTGTAATGAAACGCGAGCTGAGTCTATATCGAGTCTATAATGTCATAGGTTTATACCTATCCAAGTTGGGCCAGTGTTGGATCAGTGCTGTCCAACATTAATTTATTCATTCATTCATTCCGGAAATGTATATAACGCCTCTTCAAGAAACCTACTCAGAGGCGCTCCCAGCCCATCAGCCACGGCCAAAGAGAAAGGACTGGAGCAATTGGTATAGAAGGCAGGCCAATTACTCCTGGCCTAGCTATATATAGCCTGCGTTGCGTTTTATAAATACGTGTCTTGCATGTTTACGTATACGTACGCTTCCTCCGTTCCAATAAGCCGAATCGATGGCCCCATAGTTTGCTGTGTTCCCAGGAGGGCTGAAGTTAGCACGCTATATCGCGATTGGAGATCTCTGGACGTAGCCACAAGAGGAATTTCAATTTGCCTGAAGCGTTTAGAGAATGGTTTCGCCTTTTTGACCGCTTGTAGCAGAAAATTAAGCAGACCGGGTAACTCCTCTATTATGTGATGCAGGCACCATGTCATTGGCTGCACTCCATTATAGGCCCTCTCCGCTCCGATGCACAAAATAGCCTACCACAAATAATTATTTGTTCAGTGGGTCTAGGCCTGCATCAGTTCAAAGTTCAAACCTTAACATGCGTTTGCTTTTTTCCGCTGTAGTCATCTCCATGCGAGCATTTCCATGGGCATATACGGATGGGATTCGTATGGTTCAGCTTGATACATTGTTTACAGTGTAGGCCGTGTAAGTCCCATGCGCTGTACGTGTTAGAACTTAGAGGGCGTGTGGATCGCGGCTCGCCTCCCGATGCTGGTTGTTATTTCCGAGATTTAAACTCGGGCTATCACAGCCCGTACACGGGGACCTTAAATGGCGTGGTGCCCATTCAAGCGGGCAGTGGTGGTGAAGGATCTCACCCGATCAATTCATTGAAAAAATGAGCAGGGTCGAGGTCATACATGTATACGTTCGCTATATAAGAACGTTAATTTACATTAACATTATCTAGGCCTAATTAACCGATAGGCGATAGCCTACAGCTACATGTAGGCTTTTGCTGTTTGAATAAGCGTAGGCTAAAGTGCGTCAAACACGATGCTTACATTCGATTATAATTGTTACCAAAATGCAGTTGGGTGATTGGTTTTCTCTTTCAGGTGGTGGATCTCAGATCCGGCTGAATTTATAACCACGCATACGTAATAATAATGATGATGATTTTATGTTATTATTTGAAACCGACAAAAGCAGCATGATTAGCCTAGGCCTACAATAATTCAGTATGAACGTATGATCACAAGTTGTTACTGGAGTCGAATGGGGACTCTATAAAGCAGTCATAATATTATAGGCGCCTATCACGTCCCACTACTCATTTCACCATCTCCATCTAGCGAATAATAGGCCGCGTGGACCTTTGGTATAATTAGCGGAAAGCGATAGCAGTTCCTATTGCTCTTCACGCCAGTACGTACGTTACCATTACTCAATTAATGGACCCAACTTTTCATTTTCGTGAAGTTTGTGGTTACCGGTTCCTGCCTGCCTGTGTTTGGTTAGTTGCTGTTTAACGACACTGTGTCATAACAAAGATGATTAGCGTCCCCTCCTCCTTTCTCCAGGTATTGGACTGGCACTACCACAGCACGGACAGTGGCGGAGTTTAGCGAGCGTCAGCCGATGACGTCTATTGAAGCGTGTCTAGTATATGGTAGTTTCAGTTTAACGACACTGTCTGATAACAAGGAGCATTAGCGTGGCCCTCCTTCTTCATTCAGGCTTTGGACTGGTACTGTCAGAGTAGGCTACGACCGTGGCGGAGTTTAGCGAGCGTCAACCGATTACGTCTATTGAAGCGTGTCTAGTATATGGTAGTTTCAGTTTAACGACACTGTTTGATAACAAGTGAGCATTAGCGTGGCCCTCCTTCTTCTATTCAGGCTTTGGACTGGCACTGTCAGAGTACGACGGTGGCGGAGCGTAGCGAGTATCAAACGATGTAGAACCACTGTGGAAATATATCGTCTGTGTTAGTGGGTTGTGGTTTTCGAGAGAGAAATAAATCGAATTATTATTATGTAAAATGGATTTCAAGAAGAAATTTCTCTCTTTTCTCACTGACATTCGGGTAATTTATGCCACTGATTTTATGCGTTAATTATTTCCGATTTTTATAGACGCACAAAATATTTAATCAATCCCGTCAATCCTAGGAATTTTATACGTTTTTTGCAGCTTTCTTATGAAGACACTGACAGTAAGGCATAAAAACTATAAAAAATGTACAAATCTCTCTTTTTTCTAATATAGTTGGACGCCAGGAACATTTAGTGCGTTAATGAACGACAGATTTTGAAGTAGCGATCACCATTGAAATTTTGTAGTCACGCCCATCGTGAATTGTAGGGCAAACGAGGCTAGATTTATACAGCGCATATATTCATTGTGTCGGCAGAATCGCCTTATACAATGAGTCAGAGGCATGCCGAGATCGTTGTGTAGGCATTATAGAGCCACGTCTGGTTATTTTGGATCCAGGTTGGGTCTTTGTGAGATAGACAACAAGGCATTAGGAGTATTATGGAATGAATGCTGTGGAAAAATCCTGAAATGTAGATGCTGTGTTTCTTTTCATTTCCTGTGGCAAACCTTTCCCTTATTTATGCCCGCTTTAGTTAGACAGCACTAGTTGAGCAATTGAGATTTCTTCTAAGTCTTAGAAAGTTTTTATTTCCATCACGGTGTGGGTATTGAACCTCAGAACTTTGGGTTGACAGTTTATTGTATTGTATTTTATCTATAAATTTATAAAGCGCTCTCACAGTGAACACCAATCAGAGGCGCTCAGTTTAGCATGCTAATCGCTAGACTAACACACGTAAAATGTGAACAGGTGAATCATAGGTTGGTTGTTTTCTGTGTTTTTGTGTGCAGGAAACAACAGCAAAATCTCCCGATGATGAGGCTACTGCGGGAGAATGCAGCTTCAATACAAGCCTTGCCAAGTTTAAGGTAAGTTTGTAATTTAACTGTATTGTAAACTGTAATTATTAATATTATATTTAAAAAAATAATATATCATGAATATCTATGTCTATCATGAATATTATATATATATATCATGAATATTTATTGATTTAAACATCATGAATATGCAATGTATATTAACATAGTTATGCAGAATGTGTTACTGTAATGCTCTGGGTACAGTTATTGTAATTGCAAATTTTTATATCTCGCCACTGCAAGAGAGACTTATTGGTCTGACTCCTTTGGGTTATCCACCCATTCTCACCAGAGAATTCTAAAGCACCTCTAAGTTTGCCCCACACTTTACTTTCACTCTTCACCCCTTACATTTTTACCTGTACCTTTTTCCCTGAGTTACCTTTTAACCTTTACCTTTTAACCTTTACCTTTTAACCTTTACCTTTTAACCTTTACCTTTTAAAATTTACCTTTTAACCTTTACCTTTTAAAATTTACCTTTTAACCTTTACCTTTTGCATTTATCTTTTTAATTTATCTGCCTTCTAACCTTGTCCTTTTAACCTTGCCTTTTTATCTTTACCTTTTACACCTCTGTCATTCTTCTCTTACCTTTATGATGGTTTAATATTTAGCATGTTGTTCACAGTACATGTTGCACTGTGATTCGATCCTTTAGCTAACGGTCTGTAATGTTTGTTGTTTTTCAGGAGCATTCGATCGAATTCACACAAGATCCTAGAGTTGATCAAGAAGCGATCGCAAATATCGATGCTCAGTTTTATAAGGATGACCAGTTTGACGTCATCGAGTACAACCTCCAGGCAAGTATTAAGTCACAGCATAAGTAATGTTAATAATTAATGCTATTATTGTCTCTTTGTAAAATTGCAGAATTTTAATTATTGTTTAACTTCGAAGGAAAATGAAACAAAGGCAAAGATCAAGACTATGCTGGATAGATAATAGATGATGGCTGATGGTGGATAATATAACTTTGAAAACATATAACGGGAGCATATGGATTTGACAAATGACCGAGGACAATGGAAAACATTTATTTGAAAACATATCAATTTGAAATGGCATATCAATCAGAAAACATATGAATTTGAAAACGGCAAATTCTGAAAACATATCAATTTGAAAACATATCAATTTGAAAACAATCAATTTGAAAACATATGCGCTTAGAAAACATATCAATTTGAAAACATGTGAATTTGAAAACATAGTCAATTTGAAAACATATCAATTTGAAAACCAATTTGAAAACATATAAATTTGAAAACATATCGATGTTGAAAACTGTATGCCAATTTGAAAACATATCAATTTGAAAACAGTATCAATTTGAAAACATATCAGGGATTTGAAACCCCGACCTTTTGGTTGACAGTCGAGCATGCTGAGCACTCTCTTAAATAGTTAATATGACGTAACCTCTCTTTAGTTAATATAAGTTTGAGTTTGAGTTTATTGAACCATTTGCATTCAAATTCAAAATTACAGTGCATAAACAGCAATCACATTAAACAACTTAATTATCTAAAACACGTTATAGTTTAACAGTATGTGAGCCAAAAGAATATGTTTATGCGAGTCAAGTAGCAAATGATTCATGGGGAGATGAAGCTGGGACAGCTTATCTAGTCTTCCCCACTGGTTACCAGTCACAGAAATACAACAACAAAATGTATTGGGTTAACAGTTAACAATGATGTTAATTTTTTGCTGTAGAATCTTCCGGAGACGCTGGACTTGGCTGCCATCGAGACAAATCGAACAACACTTGCTACACAACTAAAAGCAGTTAGTAACCTTTGAACTGACCTTTTTTATGTGACCTTTGGGTTACTGGTACTTTGTACTGGTACTCTAACTTAACATATCGTACCTTGCTCTGTCATACTGTATCCTATATTACCATATGGTATCTTACCTTTCTACCTATGGTAACCATTCCCTATCATGCGGAATCCTACCATTCTTTAGCCTAGCATGCCACTTACCTTTCAATATCTTACCTTACCTACCATACCACTTACCTTCCATATCTTACCCTACCATACCACTTACCTTCCATATCTTACCCTACCATACCACTTACCTTCCATATCTTACCCTACCATACCACTTACCTTCCATATCTTACCCTACCATACCACTTACCTTCCATATCTTACCCTACCATACCACTTACCTTCCATATCTTACCCTACCATACCACTTACCTTCCATATCTGACCCTACCCTACCACTTACCTTTCCATATCTGACCTTACCTACCATACCTTACCTTGTGGCGCCGTACCCTGTCTTACCTTGTGGTCTGTTTTCTTGAGGTGTCTCGACGTGTTTCGGAGCTTGTCCTGGAGAATCATCCGGCGTATCAGACGGAGCTGCAGCGAGTGATGGAGTTGCAGCAGACGCTCAACAGCGCCAGCGAAATCTGCTCCAAGGGTCGAAGGTAGGAGGAGCGCGGTTCAACGGCAAAGCGGTAACACGTCTGCCGATTGCTGTGGTGTCTTTGGTTCAAGGTTTTTGGTTCATAGCTTAGGGGTCGTCCATTAATTGTAGTCAAGAAATTTTAGGCAGATCTAGCTGATCTGTCTATCTATCTATTGAATTTATATACACCCCTTCAAATAACTGATTAGAACCCCTAAAGAATTAATCGATTAGCTACCCCTCTACTAGTGTTGTTTTTGTTAACACAATGGCTAATACATGTAGAATCACTGTTAGGTTTTTTACACTAAAAAATGCAATCTCAAATTTCAAAATATATGAGTTTAGTTTATTACCAGCTTTTTAGTAGTATTAAACATTAAGCACTTTGGCATTACTTAATGTTTAAGCTACCACTTTGAAGAGTCTGTGTTGATTCATTGAAAAACAATTTTTGATGTCAAATTGTACCAAACCCCTCTCCCCTTGTCAACAACTGTCAAACTTTTCCAAACCCATCCCCATATTTTGTTGACATAATTAATGGACAACCCCTTAGCTGATATCATAGGGCGTCATAGCTTAGTGCAAATTTTAGTTCAGATCTTAGTTCAAATCTAGCTAATGATTAGAATCTAATCGATTAGCTACCTATCTCTGGACAGTAAATCTCAAATCTGTTTTTGGGCAGAAATCTTCACCGAGCTCGGCAGGGATTCACGTCGAGCAGTCTCGGTCTCCTGGCGAATCACCGCAAACGTCAACAGCTCGTTGCTCTTCTCAAGTCGTTGCATACGATTAAGACACTGGTAAGTGCTGTACAGAAAAGGTGCTTGATGAATTTAAGACTATGATTATGAAGATGCTAGGATTTGCTGTACGGGGAGATCTGGCCACCTGCTGCTGTTGTATCCCGAGGCTGAGAAATAAAGGCGCTGTTATGTTGTTGTTGCGGCTGCCTTGCATGGTTGAATAACTGTAGTACAGTGATGCATGGGTTTCTCTAATTGTCTTTTTGGTTGTGTCTATGTTTGTCTTGTTGGTTCTGTTTTGTTTTCTCTTTGTCTGTCTGTGTCTGTCTATCTGTGTGTGTGTGTCTGTTTGTCTGTCTTTGTTTGTCTCTCTCTGCCTGTCTTTGTCAGAAACCTTTGTCTCCCTGCATGTGTCTCTCTGTGTGCTTGCAATCACCCCTTAGTAACCTTGTAGGACTCAGATATGTCTCTCTGACTGCCTCTGTTTGTTTCATTGTAACTTTTATCTGTCACTCTGTGTAACTTCAGAAAGTAACTCTGCAATAATTATCGTTAATTTTAATTTAATTAATTAATTTTAATAATTATCGTTAATTTGGATAACTATCATTAATTTTAATAATTATCGTTAATTTGGATAACTATCATTAATTTTAATAATTATCGTTAATTTGGATAACTATCATTAATTTTAATAATTATCGTTAATTTGGATAACTATCATTAATTTTAATAATTATCGTTAATTTGGATAACTATCATTAATTTTAATAATTATCGTTAATTTGGATAACTATCATTAATTTTAATAATTATCGTTAATTTGGATAACTATCATTAATTTTAATAATTATCGTTAATTTGGATAACTATCATTAATTTTAATAATTATCGTTAATTTGGATAACTATCATTAATTTTAAAAATTATCGTTAATTTGGATAACTATCATTAATTTTAATAATTATCGTTAATTTGGATAACTATCATTAATTTTAATAATTATCGTTAATTTGGATAACTATCATTAATTTTAATAATTATCATTAATTTTGATAACTGTTGTTAAAATTCTAATAATTATTGTTAATTTTTCAGCAAAGAACCGATGTTCGACTACGGGAGCTTTTGGAAGTAAGAGCTTCAATCATCAATGTTGCCTAGAATGTGTTGCCATATCTACAGTTACTGTTGCATGGGAACTGTTGTCATGGTTACCATTACTGTGTAACCTACTTAAAATTCCACAGAGAAACCTTTCGTTGTTAAAAAGGTATTTAAATCATCGAGAAATTAACTATGCTTCAAAGCTGGGTGTATCATCAAGGTCCCTACACAATAACCATCTCAGGGGAAGAGAAGTGAACCCATGCTCTCTGCGTTACGAGGCGAACACTCTAACCAATTGGCTGCTGTGTCTGCATTTCTTATTTTGTAATAAAAAAAAATTAAAATAAATTTATAATTTTTTTTGCCCCGAGGTATACATGATCCCTCAGGGACTTAAACATTAATTAAGAACAGTAAATTATAATTTGTTTTTGATTTCTAGGAGGAGGACTATCCTGGTGCCATCCAGTTGTGTCTCGAATGCCAAAAAGCGGCCAGCACGTACCGACACTACACCTGCATCAGGTCAGCATTTAGCGGCAACCTAACTACATGCTAGTCTGTTGGGCACGGTGGCCTGTTGGTTAGAACGCTCGGCCTGTAACGTGGAGAGTATGGGTTTGATTCTCCTCCTCTGAGACGGTTACTGTGTAGGGACCTTAAGCAAGTCCTTCACTCACAATTGCTCAGTGACATCAGTGTTTTGTCGTGTGCACTTCTGCGCTATGGAACGAGGGCAATATCAAATACTCTTGTATTGTATTGTAGTGTATGGTCTAATGCAGAGATGGCGAATCATTGACACTTGTGCCCAAAGTGGCACGCTTTCAAATTTTGTGGGCACGCGGAATTTGGAGCGTCCCCCAAAATTTCAAACTTAGAAATAAGAAATCTGTAGGAATCCATAGTTTACCATTCTGAAACCATCTTTGAAATAATGCTTTTTAATTCATGTTTTTTAACGCTTTGTCAGTTAAAAAAACAACTATTGTACTGCAAAATTTCGAGGGGCATTTGTAAAAATGTTTTACTGGCATTTTGGCACACCCCTTTACAAAAGGTTTGCCTCCCCTGGTGTAGACGTTAGCGTGCCTTACTGTCAACCGAGAGGTCGGGGGTTCGAATTGCAACCAGGGCAAAAGTTTATATAGAGGTTTGTGCCCCCCCCCTCTCGTCAATCAGGCTGTAGTGAGAAGACTTGTTACCATATCCCACTGGATTATATTAAAAGATTGAATGTTGTTTCTTCTGTGAATAGTGAGTTGAGTTCGAAGCTACAGGACACGCTGTACATGATCGATGAATCGATGGATGTCGCACTTTCAAAGACCTGCAGTCATTTCGACGAGGAGTACTACTCACGGATTCAGACTGCTTACAGGCTGATGGGGAAAACCCAGGTCAGTTGGTGGTTTTGATGAAATGGGGAAACCCAGGTCAGTAGGTGGTTGTTTGATGAAATGGGGAAAACCCAGGACAGTAAATTTGATGAAATGGGGAAAACCCAGGTCAGTAGGTGGTTTTTGATGAAATGGGGGAAAGTCAGTAGGTGAATTTGATGAAATGGGGAAAACCCAGGACAGTAGGTAGTTGTTTGATAAAATGGGAAAAACCCAGGTCAGTAGGTGATATTTGATGAAATGGGGTCAGTAGGTAGTTGTTTGATGAAATGGGGAAAACCCAGGTCAGTAGGTAGTTGTTTGATGAAATGGGGAAAACCCAGGTCAGTAGGTGGTTTTTGATGAAATGGGGAAAACGAGGAAAGCCCACGTCTGTGTGTGGTTTTTACAAAGATTTTTCTGATGATGAGGTTATTGTCGTAAAAAATTGAAGAAACGAGTAAATGTAAAAAGTCAGTTTGTGGCATTGTCAGGTTTGGCTTTCTGTGCATCATGTTAACTGACAACAAATTAGATTAGATTGGTATTGACTGCGCAATAGAAGTCCAATGATGGTTTGGATTGCTTTGGATTACATCGGACTAATTTAGATTTGATGGGATTGAATTGGAGTACATTGGATTACATTGCAATAGATTAGATTAGATTAGATTAGATTGAATTAGATGAGATTGGATTAGATGACATTGGATTCGATTAGATTAGATTAGATTATCTGTTGTAGGCTGCGATCGATCAGCTGCATATGCACTTCATCAGTTCCGTCCAGAACACTTCCTTCACGAAGGTCCTCGGTTACGTCGAACTCTGCTCCGGAGTTGGAGACGGAAGCTACCAGAAGCGACAGTACGCCGACCTCTGCAAGGTCAGACACAGTCACCATACTTACTTACTTACATGCACAGATGTATAGATTTAAACGAATGTACTACCATGCATACATAATATATATATCCATACATATGTACATTCAAAACATTTATCCCCGGAAATTTGCCTGCCTACCGACTGCTGAAGTCCTTTCTGTCAGAAGCGCTCAACCAGCAATAGAACTCACAGTGTTTCTACAGGCGCTAATAAATATGTATACATACATTCATCCAGCTATTTGAGATACATGATCCAAGGACCTAATTTGCTGCCATCACTCATTCATCCCGCTATTTATGAATATGATGAATGACCTAATTTGCTGCCAGGAAAGTTATTATGCAACATGACTTAGTAATTAGGTGTCCCTATTTAGCGGGATCTAAGATCCCTTCAGGGCCCCATTTTTGTAGCCATAACAAGTTGTTACTGTACACTGTGAGTTCTATTGCTGGTTCAAATAAAGGAATTGATTGAATGATTTTTTGATTGATCTATGCAGACACAACCCTTACATTCATACATACACACACATATATGCATCCACACATTCATACATATACAAGCATGCCTACATACGTGCATACATACATACATAATCTAGCCGGTACATTTCACATGGACGCGTTTTACTTGTAAATCCCGGGGGTGCGTTTTTCTGTTCATTGCAGTGCATAAAGCCGGAGGTGTTCATGCCGTGTCTGATCGACCTGTGCAAGGCATTGTGGGAAGTGCTGAACAGCTACCACAAGACAATCAACTGGCACCAAAGGCACGACACGGACAGCCACGCAGAACCCATCGAAGGTATCTAGTAGTTTCAGTTTAATGACACTGTGATGACAAAGATCATTAGCGTCGTCACCCTACTTTATCCAGGCTTGGGACTGGCATGGTCGGAGTACGATCTTTGGTAGAGTTATTATAAATAGTAGTAGTAGTTTCAGTTTTTAACGATACTGTGTGATGACAAAGATCATTAGCGTCGCCCTCCTCCTTTATCCAGGCTTGGGACTGGCACTGCCAGATCAGTGGCGGAGTTTTAGTATTAATGGATGGAGACAAAGTTTAACGGCAGCTTATGACAACAAATACAATACAATACAATACAATAGGCCGTTTCCGCCCTCCATATTACAGCTTTATCTAGGCTTGGGACTGGCACTGTCAGATTTACGATCGTTGGTAGAGTTATTATAAATAGTAGTAGTAGTTTCAGTTTTTAACGATACTGTGTGATGACAAAGATCATTAGTGTTACCCTCCTTTATCCAGGCTTGGGACTTGCACTGCCAGAGTACGAGCAGTGGCGAAGTTATTATAAATACGAGTCCACGTTGGATGAGTATGTACCGTATCACGCTTAAAACTGGTGTGTAATTATTTTAAAATAGTTTTTGCCGTTTCATTGGCAGAATACAGATCTAACAGTAACCGAGAGACGTTTTAGAAGTAACTAAGGCATAGTACAGGATCCCTCTTACTTACAGGGCGAATATCTCACTTAAAACAGGTGTGTTATTTCTTTAAACCGTTCGTGTCGTTTGTAGGCAAAGTAATAATGCCAAGTAGTAGTAGTTTCAGTTTAACGAGACTATGTGATGACAAAGATCATTAGCGTCACCCTCCTTCGTTATCCAGGCTTGGGACTGGCATTTTCAGAGTACGAGCAGTGGTGCAGTTTAAAGACCTATTCAACAGGTTTAGTAGTAGTAGTTTCAGTTTAACGAGACTATGTGATGACAGAAATCATTTAGCGTCGCCCTCCTCATTCATCCAGGCTTGGGACTGGCACTGTCTGAGTACGAGCAGTGGTGGAGTTAAGTATTGAGGGTATCTCAATAATTGGAATTGCTGTTCGGATGCTTTGCCGTTGTTCAGGTGACGGAGGGGTCGTTCTTAACCAGCAATACATCCACCAGAAGCTGGACCAGGGTCTGTCGAAGGTCTGGAGCGACGTCCAGCAGAAGGTCAAGGTCTACCTGCTGAGCACCGACCTCAGCCACTTCAAGTACGACGAGTTCATCCAGGTGCTCGGCATCGTCAACAGGTGAGCAGAGCTGGGATTGAGGGTCAGAGCACACTGATTGATCGTCATGATGATGATGATGCTGGTGGGATGGTGATGATGATGTGATGATGACAATGTTGTTGATGATGATGATAATGGTAATGATGTTGATAACGGTTATGAATGATGATGATGGTGGTGGTGATGGTGATGTGATGATAACATTGTTGATGATGATGGTGACAATGGTGAAGATGATGATAATGGTAATGACGATGGTGGTAGTGATGATGACAATGTTGATGATATGATGATGATAATGGTAATGACGATGATAATAGTGATGATGATGGTGATAATGGTAATGATGATGATAATGGTAATGATGATAATGGTGGTGATGATGATGGATGTGATGATGAGCATGATGATGACGATGATGATGATAATGGTGGTGATGATGATGGATGTGATGATGAGCATGATGACGACGATGACGATGATGACGATGATGATGATAATGACGAAGTAATAGCAGCGATGGCAAAGTGAAATCAGTCGACTGTGGTCGTTGCTGAAGAGTGTGAAATGCTTCTTCTTTGGTCGTAGGTTGATGGAGATTGGCGATGAGTTCTGTGGCAGTAAATCGGAGGGACTGGAGGAATCGATACGGAAGCAGAGCGTCAACTACTTCCGCAGCTACCACCGGTCGCGCATGGACGAACTGAGGATGTTCCTGGAGAACGAAGGATGGGAACTCTGCCCAGTCAAATCCGGATTCACCATTATGATGCTCCAGGTGATCATGATAGGGGCACTTCTCTTGTCTGGGCAGGGTTAGGTAGGATAAAGGTATGGTAAGATACAGTCAGGTTTGGTATGGTATGGTATTATATGGTATGGTAAGTTAAGGTATGGTATGGTCTGGTATGGTAACGTATAGTTTGGTATGGTAAGATATGGTAAAGTGAGATATGGTGTGGTCATATGGTATGGTAAGGGTTGATAAGGTAAAATAAGAGATGGTATGGTAAGGCAAGATTAGGTAATATAGTTCCTGCTTTCCTGGGGGGCCCGATAGTGCATTGATAACACACTGGCATAGAGAGCGAGAGGTACCGAGTTCGAGCCCCCGTTGGGCGGATATGCTTTGTAGGCTGCTATTAGCTTTGTTGTATTGCAGGCTGTCTGTTCTGTTAGTAGTTAAGATTGTTTCAATTGCATAACATGTAAATGTACAGCGCAGTTTGTCAGGCGCTTCAATAAAGAAAAGATTATTATTATTATTATTATTGTTAAATATCAATATAATTTTTAATAGTACTCAGAGGTAACAATTCTACATATTTCGTGGTGTGGAGTAAACATTTATTAACGGAGTCTTTTAAAGGAACATTGTGTCCCGCAAAAGTGACAGCAGTACCATACGTGTCACATGGTCTGATGTGTGACATCTGCATTCTCTGTTTCTTCCAGGAGTTTAAGTTCGTGCGACAGTTGGCCGCTGTTTCATCCGACGTCTCGGTTGATGACGCCGGTGGAGGTAAGACGGGGAAGTCGGGCGACAGAACCGGATTCTTCAAGAAGTACTCGGACCATGGAAGTCCTTTCGACTTCCAACCAGAGGATGACGAAGGAGAGGACGTCCTCGAAGTTAACGGAGTAAGGAGTGGCAATCGGCAGTGTGACCACTCTCCATTTTCTGAAATCCCAAGCTCTTGCCAGAAAAATCCCAAGATTGGCCAAAAGTGTACCAAAAAAATCCCAAGTTACTGAAAAGGAAAAAGTTGTGATGAAATATGAAATGCGTTTTAACAATCACAATTATTCACAAAAATGCCTAGCTAAGAACTGGCAAAGAAAAAAAACCCTGAGAGTAACATTAAATTAACCAATTACAATGTTTATAAGTAATAATAATAATAATAATATCTTTTCTTTAATTTAGCGCCTGACAAACGCACTGCGCTGTACATTTACATGTTATGCAATTGAAACAATCTTAACTAGTTAACTACTAACAGAACAGACAGCTTGTAATACACGGCGCTAATAGCAGCCTACAAAGCAAATCCGCCCTAACGGGGCTCGAACTCGGTACCTCTCGCACTCTTCGCCGGATGTTATCCAACGCGCCACCGGACCCCAATAACAATAATAATAAACGTATTTCAGACAGACTCCCTTAGCAAGTTTTATTCTAATCTGATTCTCTGCCACTGTTGAAAAGTAGGGTAAAAACAAGTCTCTAGACATCAGAAAAATACCAAGATTGCTGTGCAAAATCCCCATATCCCAAGTGGGACCCCAAAATCCTAAGATCTTGGGAAAAATCCCAAAGAGTGGTCACACTGGCAATCGGATCTAGTCCAGTCTAATCCGACTTCTTTAACGCCGTTTTAATGTATGAGGGATCAATTGATGTTCGCTTCCAGTTAAGCCATAGTTAAAATTATAAATTATTCATTCATTAATTCATTACAAAGACTTATATATAGCGCCCCTTCAAGGTTACTACTCAGAAGCGCTCCCGACGCCAGCACAGCTGAAAAGGACAGTTTTGAGGCAAGTATAGAAAGATTCAGAGTGGATTCTGGGATGCAAGCGCAGCGTCAAAAGGAGCCCATTCCAGAGGGAGGGACCAACCACTGAGAAGGCGCGATTCTGCTTAGTAGCTGTGCGGGCAAAAGGGACCATGAGCACGCCACGCTCAGTAGAGCGGAGAGAGCGACGACCCGGGGCACCCAAGGTAGGGCAGCAGAGGTCGCGTGAGATAGGCAAATTAATCTAATATAATCTGATTTCTATAATGCACAAGGCAACAATGGTTGTTTCAAGTTAGCCATAATCAAAAATCATAATCTAATCTAATAGATCTGTTAGTCATTATTATTAATAATAATAGTAATATTAATAATATTAATAAATAGTAGTTACAGTTTAATGACACTGTAATTAATAAATATCAATCAATGAAACTTGATATAGCGCCCCTTCAAGATATCTACTCAGAGGCGCTCAACGTGATAGCAAAGATCATTAATGTTACCCTCCTTCTTCATCCAGGCTTGGGACTGGCACTGCTAGAGAACGAGCAGCGACAGAGCTAAATCTATAGTACACAGTGTCCCACTACTTATCACACACATATATATATTATATATATATATATATTACATTATGCACACACAATGCACATATAATGCACACACATAATGCACACATAATGCACGCATAATGCACACATAATGCACACATAATGCACACATAATGCACACATAAAGTTAACACATAATGCACACATAATGCACACATAATGCACACAAAAATGCACACATAATGCACACATAATGCACACATAATGCACACATAATACATGCACACATAATGCACACAAAATGCACACATGCACACATAATGCACACATAATGCACACATAATGCACACATAAATGCACACATAATGCACACATAAAGCACACATAAAGC
Organism: Aporrectodea caliginosa; assembly: GCA_020284085.1. Classification (NCBI taxonomy): domain Eukaryota; kingdom Metazoa; phylum Annelida; class Clitellata; order Crassiclitellata; family Lumbricidae; genus Aporrectodea; species Aporrectodea caliginosa. The sequence goes on from JACEVL010000014.1 coordinate 877,486, forward strand.
ACACATAATGCACACATAATGCACACATAATGCACACATAATGCACACATAATGCACACATAATGCACACATAAAGCACACATAATGCACACATAATGCACACATAAAGCACACATAATGCACACATAATGCACACATAATGCACACATGCACACATAATGCGCACATAATGCACACATAATGCACACATAATGCACATAATGCACACATAATGCACACATAATGCACACATAAAGCACACATAATGCACATAATGCACACATATAATGCACATACATGCACATAATGCACACATAAATGCACATAATGCGCACATAATGCACACATAATGCACACAAAATGCACACATAATTCACACATATAGAGCACACATAATGCACACATAATTGCACAATTACATAATGCACATAATGCACACATAATAATGCACACATAATGCACACATAATGCACACATAATGCACACATAATGCACACATAATGCACACATAATGCACACATAATGCACACATAATGCACACATAATGCACACATAAAAGCACACATAATGCACACATAATGCACACATAATGCACACATAATAAAGCACACATAATGCGCACATAATGCACACATAATGCACACAAAATGCACACATAATGCACATCAATGAGTCAATATGCCTCAACTCCCTCATACCATCCATCGCTATTGCGCTCTTTGGTGCCCCACAAGATACTTCCCAGGGTCCCTGCTATTCATCATCTATACTGAGAGACAATGATTCTCGTCATGGCATAAAAATCCCTTGTCGACGATACCCAATTATTCTATGTAGCCTACATCATTCTATACGCCCCACACTAAACCCTAGAAAATCTGAAGTCATCACAACTCTCTATTTCCTCGTGTTCGCTACTTTCTTATTGAGACTACCTTTGACTTTAAACTGAAAATTTATTTCTCCGAGTCCGTTTATGGTTCATTATGTTTCATGGTGTCTGGCTTCACTATAAACTTCTGACCTACTAAAGTTGGCATTAAGATTTTACTTGCATTGTGTAGTCTATTATAACACATATGCGATTGGCTTTAAAAAACTTCAATAGTGCTGAAGTATGAAGTATGAAATAGGCAATTTGAAAGATTTTTAAAATCTCACCTAGAACTATAAGCTGAGCTGTGTATGATGACGCGTTTATAACTTCTTCAGTGATAGGCGTGCATCTGTATGTTCCAGCGTGAGAAGAATCGACAGAATCTATGACGATGTCGTATCTTGTTTTTCCGTCGGTATCGATCTTATACCTCGAAGAAAGACTTCCTGTTATACGTCCAGCAGTGTAGATCAACGAAAAGTCACTTGAACCCGCTAATGCAAATTCCCAGTCAACCGGAGGCATAGACGAATTGCTACTGCACTCCATCTTCATTCTGTCTCCGATAAAATGAACTGTATTCATTGGTTTCGCTAAACGTGCAGCGCTCGTGAAGGAACGTTGCATTATTAAGACCGTAAAGATCAACACATCGCCCCATGTGATGCGAATACCTATGCAACAGAAAAGTGATTCTTAAAAAGAATAGGCTCTCCGAAGCATGCATGCATTTCATGTAGTTGACTACTGTATGTCTATCTACGAATAAAATCTATTAGAAAAACATACCATTATAGTAGGCCCTAAACATCAAATTCACTTGTATAGCGCTTGCTATAGCCTACGCTTATAAAATTAGCTGAAGCATAGACAGGAGACACGTTAGCCATCAAACACCAATACAAAGAAACCAGCGCTTTGTGAAGTACTTACAAGACGCTGATATATAAGTAAATTCCACATGAATGCATAGGCCTACACATTACACAATCATTTATGATCTGTAATGTTTCTGAACATATGAAGAAGAAAAATAAGGTAAGAGGTCATTTGATCTCCTATGACTTTATGCCGAACCAGACACAAAAATTGGATGAGCGACATGTCCTCAGGCAGTTCATAGGAAAATAATAATTATGTGACAGAATTGCATGTTTCATAGATTTTTTATATTGTCTGTAGCCTACTGTCTCTAACCAGGGGACCGCAGAAAAATAGTCTATATTTAGGAGATGTAGTCTACGTTCAATAAGTCTGTTGATTAACACAAGATTAGAACAGCATTCTTGCCCCGAAGCCAACGAAAATTATCTAATTTCAGAAATCCTTTATATTTGATGAATGGCGACTTTCGAGAAATGGCTAATGTAGAGATCCTTTGTTAAATTCCGCCATAATTATTATAGCATAAAATAAAGGGCTTAGACGCAGCACGGTGCTAGAGAAAGGAGGGAAGGAAAGAGCAAAGTAACAATCCAAGAATGTCATTGAGAACGAGAGGAAGATGGGATAAGGATGGGAGGCAGAACAGATAGGAGAAAAAAATGGGAGAAATGGATAGCAACTTGGGTTTTTACAAATGCGGGAGCTGCCAGAATAGGTTGCAGATGCTCTGCAGGGGCAAGGTTGGCTGGATATTAATTTTCCAAATCTTAACGATTTGAGACTGTAAAGCTTGTGGTTCTCGTCAAATGATGATGGCCGATGAAACCATGATGTCAAAATGCAAGATTGCCATTAACTCATTCATTCATTTCAGGAATTTATATAGCGCCCCTTCAAAAAGCCTACTCATAGGCGCTCCCAGTCCAACCACGGTGATACAAGTAAGCCTGTAGAACGTAGATGAATTATCTCTAGGTAGCAGGCGTATCTCCAATGGGAGACAATTCCAGATTGTAACTAATTGCTATTAGTTACGATCAGAAAGGTGTACTCACTGCGGAAAAGTTCTGTGGCAAGTAAAGTCAATCGAATATCCATCGGGACGAGATTTAAAAAACGTGTCTAGCAGAACCATAAGGTCAGGAAACAATTATTGACTGTTAAGAAGAGTTAACAATGTAGGCCCTACCCTATGAAATTGAATGACCAGATTGCAAACCAATATTATAACAGAACAGGATGTGTCGCAGCGTACGCCTATAGGCCTATTTGGCAGTGCTATTTTGAAAACACGGATATCGTGACGCTCGATACAAATATTCCTTTCTCGGTGACTTGCGTAAGTGAAAACAATTAAGCTTGCTTACCATGGGAAATCCCAATTAGCCAGTAGCTGCCAGAGATGAGTCTCAACTATAATTATACAGAGGGATAACCTGCGCGTGCTTACTCAGAAAAAGTACCAAAAATAAAGGCTATAGCATACTGATCGAAACTGCCAATTTACAGACTGACATCAAGAAATATTATGCCAAGACTTACTATCGAGTTTCATATGAGAATACAAGACGCGATGGGCGATGGCACAGGGTGTGGAGAAGCCACGATCCCATAATAGCTCAGCGTTAAAAAAGTGGCCATTCATATCCTCGCTTGGAATTTGATCAGTCCATAGGGAGAACTTGTCGTTTAATAGTGTGCCACTTTTAGCCAAGAGTTGTCAATATACAATACATGTAGATCTGCCAAAATAATGTCGCGATGTTGATTATACAAGAGCAACTATGAGCATTTTTAAGTTAAACTGTAACTCTGTAGACTTGAATCAATATATTTTGTCGTTATGAAGGCATCTACGTAAAAGGGGCTATGTCATTATGCCAATGTTCCTAGATACATACTAACATATTCTATTATAGGCTCCTATCTTCAAACAGAGGTGTCAGAGGTGCCCTCCTTAGCAACAAGTCTTCCTTAGTATTCGCCTTCTGTAGAAAGAAGTCTTCCTTAGCAACTGCCTTCCTTAGCAAACAAGCTTGAGGCTTACACTGATGCTAGTTGCTAAGGACATTAGCTGCTAGAAAGGCTGGTTGCTAAGGAGGGTGGTTTCTAAGGAAGCTCGTCGTTTAGGCGTTCTTTAGCTAACGACGTTAGGCTCACCTTGAGACTAATTGCTAGGAAGATTGGTTGTTAAGAAGTTTGGTTGCTAAGGACTTTGTTTGCTAAGAAGGCTGGTTGCTAAGAAGGCTCGTTGATAAGCAGATTGGTTGCTATGAAGATTGATTGCTAAGTTTTGAGGTTTCCAAAGACACAGGTTGCTACTGAAGCTGAGGCTGATCTTGATGCTTGCTGTTAAAGAGATTGGTTGCTTAGAACATTGGTTGTCAAGAAGGCTGGTTGCTAAGGATGATGGTTGATAAGGAGGCAGATTGTTGAAGAATCCGCGGCTAATCTTAAGTCAGGCTGCTAATAAGTGTTGCATGTCGTGGTTTGAATTGTTATTATCATCCAATGTGTATAATATGTTGATTTATTTTTATTGTAAAATTAATGTAGTATTAACTTTTAATGCAGAAGTAAACTCTAAACCGGAAGTAGCAAAACCGGAAATGTGCATTATCAAGAGTTCTAAGGAAACTAGAATAGGCCTACGCAATGCCTGAGCTAGTGTGGAATCAAGGGTATAAATCATCTGCATAAATTACGCTGTGTCTAGGTATAATTTACTCTACAGTATGCTTAGATGAATAATTTGCTTCACTTTCAATAAATAAAACTAGAAAAGTTTCGTAGAGTATTTAATTGAAGTCTTGTATATTAAAAAAATAGCTGCTGTCAATGTCGCTACGATTTTAAAGTCTGTAATTTTTTAAATACGTAATTTGTATGGCTTAACTAGAGTATGCAATGCTTGGTGTGAAATGCTTGGTGTGAAATCTGGGGTGCAAATCACCTGCGTAAAGTAAGTTGTGCATTTTAGAGCATTGACTGCCAAATGGAGCCCATTTTAGCCACTTTATTTTACCAAATTTGCTTTTTTATATAATTATTATATATTCCTATTTAAATCATGCATGGCAGTTTGAAAATGCGACATAACTAGTTCAAACATACTTCACCAAATTAATTGATATAAATAAGTCAGTGACAGGCTGAGTGACTGTGACGCAATGAAGCTGCGGCTAGGCCTACAACAAGCAATGATAGCTTTCACTTAAGCAAATAGGCTAAGATCAACTTCATTTTCTAATGTAGTTAGGCAAAGGAAATCAAAAACATAACATACGTCACACAAGCACTATGATAACAAAATATTCACCTGTACGGTATTCTATAGTAAGCAAACGGGAATAGAAGAACAACTTGAATGGCTATAATTATTATAGTTCCAATATATAAATGTCACCACCCCGTGACTCCGGATCCTGCGCCTCATATCTTGGTCGGTCTAGAAACGAGTTGACAGAGGGCAAAGCGATGGACAGTAGCATCGGCAGAGGAGAGATGCCACGACTCCGTGACCATGAGGACGTCGAGAACATGCGCCGTGATGAGATCAGCAACAGGAACACGTTTATTCGTTAACGATCGAACATTGAGAGTAGCGAGGCGGATGTTCGATGTTGAAGGAACCGAAGGACGTTCCAACGGAGGAGATGGAGTCGTTGACAACGGTGAACCGGTCGGACGCCATAAGGCGAGGCGAAACAATGTTTTTCGAATAGCTCGGCACGTGTTGATATACCGAATTAGGTCAGCTCAGTAAACAAGTGCAGTGGGCGTAGACACATCTAGGAAAACACCATAAATCCACCAGAAATTCTGTAGGTATAACTGGGATTAATAATCTAATCACAGACAAGTGAGTATAAGTAAAACACCGAGAATCTTCGATAATTACGTGCCGCGGCTAACTAGTGTTCACACGCCAGAGGCGCCACTCGACTATTACTTGCAAATATTCACTGATCGTTTTCAGAGTCAGCTTCATTTACAAGATTGCAGCAACACATCATAAGTTTGGTGTTGCAAAGATAGGCCCTAAGCGCTTTTGCTATGTTACATTCTTTCTGCTCATGGCTTCATCACTCGTTTGTCTGGATCATTTATGGCATTGTCTTTCTCCACTTGTTTCGATATCCTGTGCCACGAGACTCAGCCTTTACGCATTCATTGTACACAAATCCCTGACATTGTCCATGCATTCTCTGTTTGGTTTACTTCTAAACTTTTTGCCGTCGATAATTCAGAACTTTCCCTGTTTAATCAATAATCAGTTTGGTGTTGTCAAAGAAATTGAGCTTCCTTTGCATTTTTGCCATAATAATGTTTCTTTATTTAGGTACCGTTTTCTCGTAAAACTAATCAGTTACTGTAACTTATTACTTTATATATAAAAAAAGTAACTAGCTACTGCATCAGTTACAAAAAATAGTAATTAGTTACAGTAGCGCGTTACAAATAACGAGTAACGCACAAAACTGACAGAGTACAGTTACTGGTGATATGTGTCACCTTCTCTGAACACATCAAGAATCTCACCCATTCCTGCTAGGCCTACTTCCTTCTGAGACGTGTCAGAGCAATTCGACGTTCTGTCTCCTCCTCGGTCTTTACCTCTATAGTCCATGCCTTTATCTGCTCCCGTGTTGATTACTGCAACTCTCTATCTGTAGGACTTCCTAAAGTGCGCCTCTGCCCTCTTCAGTATGTGCTTAATGCGGCTGCCAGGTCGATAGCCAGAATGCCCCGCTTCTCGTACATCTCTTCCTATAATGTGTGAACATCTTCATTGGCTCTCTCACACTGCTCGAATCCAACGTAAGGTTCTCCTTCTCATCTACAGGTCTTATTCTGGCATAGCTCCAAAGTACCTCTGTGGCCCCATTCACCGAACAATCTTTGCGACCTCACTTCGCTCACTTGATCGCCTTGACCTTCTTGTCCCACGACAGGACTGCTATGGCTAAATCCCGAGCTTTTGCCTTCATTGGCCCTTCGCTATGGAAACAGCTACCTATGTGGCGAACTTGAAATTCGCCACGGGGTTCTCTCTAAAAATATTTAGTCAGTGGTCCGCTGAGCTGGGCTACGGCCGATCTACAGGGTGGGCCATTAAAAATGAGAACATCGCGTTCAATCTGAATTATTTATTTAATTAATATATTTTTTCTGTTCAAAATGCAAGTAATTTGTTGCTAAATGTTATATTCTATGTATCTGACTCAGTTGTCAACAATTTCCCCTAAACGTCTGAACCACGCGATTGTTATAGTAATGCTCCTGTCTATAAATCGCTGGGACATTTTTCGCCACTCTTCAACAATGGTCAGCTTCAGTTGTTCTATTGTTGTGAATTTACGACGAAGGTAGATTTTTGTTGAAGGACACCCCAAACACCATAGTCTATCGGGTTTAGGTCTGGGCTATTTAGGAGACACATGTCTGATTCGATGAAGGTTCTCCTGATGATGGAAGTCGAGTGCTTCTTGCTGTGTTTGAAGGAGCTCCGCTCTGCTGCAACGTCCAATTGTTACGATTACATCTTGCTCATGAAGTATAAACCTCTTTCTAGAGCGTATCACTATAGTATTAATTTACTGTTTACTTCGACTTCGGATCCAACAAACACTACATTGGTTTTCCCATCCGAGACACACCGGCTGAAACCGAAGATCTTAGAGTCTGCCGAAGCCATGATGCTGCGACTGAAATGTCCACGTTCGTATAATATGAGTCTTGTTGCTGGAATTTGCGTTTCTTTCTTACATTGGAATTAACGTGATCACTTTGAGAATTAACTGGTGTGGCAACTGTAAACGTCTTTTCATCTGTGAACCAAATGATTCGTGCTCTTCTCTTGTTAGGAGACATTTCAAATAGCTGCTGACTTCGTTGCAGGCGTTTCAATTTACAGCCTTCGTTATCACCTTCCCCAGTACACGATTGTACGCTTAAAGTCGTAAATCTTTCTTTACAATACCTCGAACTGGCTTGATTTGGTAAGTAAGTACATCGTACAATAATTTACCCGTTTAAGATTTACTCAAAACATCATCCGATATTGAATTAAACAGGATTGAACGCGATTTTCTCATTTTAATGGCCCACCCGGTATAAATAGCGACAGCTGGCGCTACTAATGTGATTGGTTGTGTTAAGTTTAGAATGAGGCTGAGCACTCAAGGTAATTAGAATGCGAGCCCTGATTGGCCGCCGTGGTTACTCGCCCGTGCGTGTGAACCTCTGGTGGACGCGCTTCGTGTCAGTTGTTCGAGAAAGATGGCCGAGTCAGGTAATTGACGGGTTCTTGCCTGATCTTCGTTAAGAGATTTCGAGGCCTTTTCCTTGGTTTGGAGGCGGATAGTCTCGATAATTTTACAGGAAATTTGGAGCTTGGTCTCTGGGATAAGTTTGGTGATCTCTGGAGCTGTTTTCGTATCGAAGTTGACGTGATTTGTGTACATTTTGGAGAAATCGATGTTCCCGAGTTAATTTGTCACGCATTGGAAAATTTCGACGGTTGATGAATCTTTGAAAGCAGGTTTTGGGCCTGAGGGAAATTTCTCTATTGCAACTCAGGGAGTATAATTTGTTTCTTTAATCTTGTAACAATGATCTCCAGATTCCATAATTTGATCGTACATGTTAATTGAAAACAAGCGATAAATAGATTTGATAACTTAACTGCCTACAGAAAAATCGGTAATCCCGTAGTTCAATCTTGTGGCGATAATTCGATAAGGTAGTGAGGGTTATCCCGTAGTTTAGGTTGCTAAATTATTCTAATGTCTTCAATGCCGTACTTGACGTTGGTAAGTAAGCACTCTACCTATGTCTATCATAACTTTAATCAATCCCGCTTCCATTTCATCGAGAATTTTTTTTGGTTATCCCGTAGTTTAGGTTGGTAAATTATTTGAATATCTTCAATGCCGTCCTTGACGTTGGTAAGTAAGCAGTCTACCTATGTCCATGATAGCTATAATCAATCCCGCTTTCATTTCATTGTGAATTTTTTTGTCATCAATCCAGCTTCCATTTAATGAAAAAAATTATCCAACTTCTATTTAACCAACAAAATATTTTTCATCAATGGAACTTTTATTTAAGCAAAGAACTATTGTCATGGGTCCAGCTTCTACTTAAGGCAACAAATATTTTCATCATTCTAGCTTCTATTGCATCAAAAACTTAGTTTCATCAATCCAGCTTTTATTTACGATAAAAATTATTTCCATCAATCCAACTTCTATTTAAAGAGAGAAATGGTTTCATCAATCCCACTTCGAGTTCGTGAAACAATTTTTTTCTTTAATCCAGCTTCCATTTTGATTTGACGATATAAAATAATTTACCAACCTAAACTACGGGTTTACCTTTTTTTTTAATCAATCCAGCTTCCATTTAATGAAAAAATGACCCAACTTCTATTTAACCAGAAAAATATTTTTCATCAATGAAACTCTTATGCAAACAAAGAACTTTTTCCCATGGGTCCAGCTTCGACTTACGGAAACAATTATTTTCATTATTCCAGCTTCTATTGCATCAAAAACTAAGTTTCATCAATCCAGCTTCTATTTACGGTAAAAATTATTTCCATCAATCCAACTTCTATTTAAAGACAGAAATAGTTTCATCAATCCCACTTCGAGTAAGTGAAACAATTTTTTTCCTCGATCCAGCTTCCATTTCAATTTGACGATATAAAATAATTTAGCAATCTAAACTACGGGTTTACCCACTTTGTAATTCGAATTGTTTATGTTCACTTTTATTTGAAACAAAGGATAAGACAAAAGAAATGTCTGTATCACAACTTTCAGATGTTGTTGAAAATGAAACATTAGAAGTTGAATCTAATCATGAAAGTCAAAGTCTTAAAAATGAACCAATGTTAGAATTCTTAGAAAGAACTAAATGAAACTGTTCGACAACTGACTAATAGTCAGGCCGAATTTCTAGAGCGCCAGAAAGGAGTGGAAGAACTCCTAGGAAAATTCCTAGAGCGCCAGCAAGGAGTAGAGGGTCTCTTGAACCAGTTTCTACAACGACAAAAACAAGAAGTTCACAATGAGATAAGCAGTGATGAAATTCCTGGTCGGCTAGGGACACAACAAACTGTTGAGGGAAGTAAGAACCCCGCAGGGCGATCAAGCGCCTTGGCCTCAGATCGAGTAGCTACGGACACCACTCTGGGCAATCCCTGGTTAAAAACAACGTACCCTGGTATCACGTATTTGGACCGTAAAAATACGTCACGAGTGCGCCTCATAAAACAATTGAGAGCTCGACTTATGTAGCTCCTCCGCTGGAATATAGAGTTACGTCCCTTCCTTCTGGCCTCCCTTGGGATTTGAACTCGAGACCTACTTGTGGACCCGTTGGCGGTAATGTTCCCCAACAGTACGTGCAGTCGCTAGAGGGCTCCACGCACGCTTCACCTACACCAACTCGTTCTTTGATATAATACCACTCTTTTCGCTAGGGGTCTCTGGCACTGGGAGCGCCTCTGATTGGTGTTCACTGTGAGAGGCTCTTTATAAATCTATAAATGCAATACAATACAATGTAACGAGACGCATATTTTGCGGATGTCTTCGCACTGCTGGTTATGACTTAAAACCAGTGATGTAGTCGAGTCCACCTTAGCCGAGTCCGAGTCGAGTCCGAGTCCACGTAAGCCGAGTCCGAGTCGAGTCCGAGTCCAGAGTTGCTCGAGTCCGAGTCCGAGTCCGAGTCACAAAGGATCGAGTCCAAGTCCGAGTCCTTCAACACCAAAATTCACTGAAACACGCAATTTAATGGCATAGAAAAATAACAGCACATTTATGCTGGAATTATTATTATTATTATTATTATTATTATTATTATTATTATTATTATTATTATTATTATTATTATTATTTTACACTGCCATTTACAACGCGCCTAAACAAAAAGAATCTTGCACAAAAGCGCGTAACAGGAAAGTCTAATCATACTAAATCTTAAACTAATAAAGTCTTAGGATTACTTTTGAAGAGCGATAGTGTAAAGTAATGTAGCTTGTCCGCTGCAACTTTTGGCTTTGGGACCTCAGCCATAATTTTAATTACAAGAATAATAATTGTAGAATTACGCTTTGAAAAACTGATTTCTAAACAATGAGATTAGACTAAGATATTTTAATACAGCTTTGCTGCCAACACATCTGTTTCTAGATACATGCTAGGCCTACGGCTCCTAAGGTTCGTGCGCAGAGGCCGGGCTGCAAAATCGCTTAATGTTCGATTGCCATTCGGCTGGCCCTGCTGCGCGAATGGGGTATTCCGTTAGGTCAGAAGCGCTATAAACGGGTCAAATCTCCCTTCGATAGCCTTGATCTTCAGACGCTTTATTCTGCCTAACCATTATTTGGGGGGGGGGGGTATCGCGGTGAAGAACTCCAGAAATTCTGCCAAACGGGCCTCTTGGGCGCGTCTGATACACTCATTAACTCCGATGAGTGCAGGAGCCGAAGAATATCGTCTCTGGCAGGGTGGGGTATCATGATCACCCGATTCCCTTTACACGCCAACCCTCCACCTACGGCGAGCTCTTTGATATCTAATGCGCTCTTTAGTTTAGAATACCTAGTTTGGACTCGTAAGTAAGGAAGTATAGGCCTACAAGTCGTTTTTTATCGTAAGACAAAATTGTGACTCGGAAACCGAGTCACCGAGTCAAATTCGAGTCCAGGGCCTTCGAGTCCGAGTCCAAGTCCGAGTCATAACAAGCCAAGTCCGAGTCCGAGTCCGAGTCCACAAAAAATCGGACTCGAGTCCTAGGCCGGACTCGAGTACTACATCACTGCTTAAAACGATATCATAGAAATAACATCTAAAATCCACGAGAACGCAGGGAAGCTGGATCTCAGTATCAATCCTGAAAATACCAGAATTTATGATGACAGGAAAATTGAATGAAATGTAAGATCAACAATAATATTACAACGAGGTTCGCATATTTTACATTTCACTCATTCTTTCGTTCATTCATTCATTCAGTTTCAGGGAACAACATTTTTTACAGGGAGGTAAAGATACGCATAGAAAAGGCAAGTTCTGAGTTTGGGAACTCACAAAGATGCGGAAAACACTTGATGCAGGGTTACAGTCTTAATCTTCGCATTTCTTCGGCGTCTAAAAGACGACTAAAACGTGAAATTTTGCTGATTGACCGGTGATCGGACAAAGACATAATCGATGAGGCAGCATCACCAGTTTCGGTTCCATTTCAGATCTAAAAGTCAGGCAGGTAGGCCTATTAGTATTACGCTGCATTTGTGGACGCTAAACATCTTCAGTTAACTATATAGCTACTGCAGCTTTTAGGTTGACCAGAATGTAATATCTTAAACATAAACTGATCCACATTAACTTAAGCAGCCACTGAATGATTCTTCCATGGCCAAAACATTCTTGATCGACAATGTAGTTTGGTCTCACGGTTCCTTCTGCCTAAAATCAATCAATCAGTCAATCAATCAATATTCGTGTATTCTGAATAACCAAGTTGTCACATACGCAACTTGTTAAAATTTCCACAGAACAACTGTCAGTGGTTAGCCAATCATTCAACAATAATTGAAAAAGAGTGAGTAGAGCATTGATAGACGCTGTCTTCATATTCGCAGACGTAGATAAAGTGAAGTTGCAAGTTAAGTTAATGTCCATTCTAGTTTCCGACTGTTACCAAACCAGATCAGTTTAGTTTTTTCACTGATGGGTGATCTTGTTTTCACTTTGAGCGCGTTTAATATGAGTAGACGCACAATGCAATGTTTAGTTGACAGCTACGGGAAGGCTGATAGGCCTACGTGTCCACAGAAGCCGCATTTTCAGTGGAACATAACATGCCTTCCGTAAAGATACACCGCAGGTGCAGATGATAGTTTATAGGCCTAAATGCATTTTATCTTTTTGCATTAGTCCGGCAATTATAATCTGACAAGAAAAACTGTATGCGACAATCAACATTCTTTAGTATTCATGAATAGTAAGTTTATAAGCATAATTTCCATTAAGATACAACGAAAACAACTAGGCTATATTGAACAAATGATCTATAATAAAAGATAGTCACACACATTTTCATCATCAGTATTTCTAGAGTGAAAATCAATTCACTGACGCATCAACTCATTGGCTGAAGCAATTATCCGATGGTAAACACAATTTTTTGCTGTTCTACGAAAAGTCCGCGTGTACCGTTGATAAAACAAAAAAACGGCAACAAGCGGAAGACTGAGTTACGTATGACATTGTGACTTCGCAGTAAATTTCATGAGCCATATTGCGATTGAAAGTGTATCCACCAAATTATACAACTCCGGTGTAATAAACTACGCCAAGAAAATCAGCTAGGCCCAAAGCGCAACAGGATAGGTGATTAATATAAAGGTGTCTTTATTTCTGGATTGAAAATCACGTCACTGCTTCTTTACATAGCCTAATTATTAATGCATAAAAGTTAAGCATTCAGGTTGGTAACAAATTTATCCTGAAGTGATAAATTGTTTGAAATTTAAATAACATAATGTAGCAGTGTATGCCTGTATATCTGTGTGTATTTGTAAACCTGTCTGTGTCTGTTTCTGCATGCTTTGAAAATGTTTGTGTATTTATTAAGTGGCCCTCAGAGGTTGCCCAGGTTAGTTTCTTCTGTGGGCACCCTCAAACTAATTTCTATCAAGAAAATAAAAATTCAGTAACATTTTTAGCCATGGATATAAATGTTCAGAGATCCCTACCAGTTTTGACAATTTCTACGCAATGTTTAAATTCATCGTGGTTTTTGACTGCATGCTTTAATTTGTGATCGATAAAACTTTTGCATGCGGCAAGGAGTTTTGTTTTTTCTGTAGTCTAAGTACAGAGACTGTTCCACTGAGAATGAAGTGAAGTTCTATATTTAAAAATCAGAAATGCAGCAATAACTCTTTCTACGAATTTGAACTGTCTAAAGTTTAGTGAGTACTTGTATAAGTTTTGTATTTGTCTGTATATGTGCGCGTGCGTAAGCAGGCATGTGTGCGTGATTTCTGTTTAGCAATACTGTGTCTTGAGAAAACTGAGTAGCATCGCCATCCTCCCTTATCCTGGTTTTGCACCAGCATCACCAGAAACGGCAGTGGCGGAGTTTTTCCCAGCGTATGGTGTCAACTATTATAGTTTAAGCTCGTACACAATTCCGCGGAAGTCGTTATTCCTCAACTGCAGCGGAGCACTGATCAGGAAATCATGTGCAAGCGACGTTACACTAATTTTGGTACTAAGCTTGTGTCAGATCCTGAAAACAGAAAATAATTAACAATCCAAAAGTCAGTTCCTATATTTGAACAAAATTCATATACTGCCTACTACAATAACTTAAATGGTGTCATAAATATCTAAAGGAATTCATGCACAAATAATATTTCTGTTAGACTGTGTACAGTGTGTTGTGTCTATCAAGGAGATTTATATTTATGGCTATCTTGAATTAGCTCGGGAGGAGAGGAACTCGGTGAGCACGGTTCCGCGACAACTCGTCGAACGACATTTCGTATAACGACACTTCGTCTACGACAATTCGTCTAACGACATTTCGTCTACAAGTGTATCTGTATACATTATGGCTAATCAACAGAGGCCGCTTTCTTATAGTTTCGCTAAAACGTGATAATTATTCTCAGGAATCCAGCTTCTAATTACTGACAAGATTATTTTCATCAATCCAGCTTCTATTGAATGGAAACTTATTTTCATCCATGCACCCAGGTTGATTTCCAGCTTCTATTTACAGAAAAAATAATTTCGATCAATCCAGCTTCTATTTCAACACAGGAATGCTTTCATCAATCCCACTTCCATTTCGGGAAACTGTTTTTTCATCAATCCAGCTTCCATTTTAAAGTGACAATATGAAATAACTTTGTAGACGAAATGTCGTTCGACGAAATGTCGCTCGACGAAGTGTCGTATACGAAATGTCGTTCGACGAGTTGTCGTGACACCCGGTGAGCACATCCAACTTCCCACAAGTGTGCATAATTCCTAGAGAGCACACCACTTTTAAAACTGAGATACAGAGATTATGTAACCACATACTTTACTCATGATATCAAAACATTAATAAATTAGTAAGGCAAACTGTTAGCATTCAATTTAGCAACAGTGTGTTTCAAGTGTTCACAAGCTCGGGGCCATGATTTATAATTGAGGGCATCGGTACATTCGTTTAATAATACATGTACTTGATAGAAATGAAGTACTGCATAGTACTAGGTTAACGTTTTGGTGAGCTGATGGTAGGCTACATTTAAATAGTTTAATGTTTTCCTTTTATGGAGATTCGTAATTTCTTTTCCGGTTATATACAACCATTTAGAACAAATTCTCGGCATAACTCCTGCTGCCATTTTGTTGTCTGGTAATTTGTAATCATAACTGTGACAGTAATTGTAATTAGGTATTTATATAGCACTCCCCAGGGCTTAAAGTGTGCATGGACGGTCATGGACGGCGTCCATGCACTTATTTTCAAGGCTGGACGCCGTCCTGCCACTTATTAGGCAGCACCGCCTGGACGCCGTCCATGCAGCGTCCATGCAACAGTGTAATTCCTCTACGTCGCTTTCAACAGCATTTAATTTTTTAAGATTCCAATGAAATTTCATGTTGTCATTTTGATTTCTGAATGTGTTCTACCGTGTAAGTGTAACTTGTTTCTCCACCTCATTCCTGACTTGTACATTCTAGTTAACTTTTCATCAAATCGCACGTCATATACGCGCTTCCGGTTTTATCGTCTGAGTTTACGTATGCCCTAACAACTAGGGCCTAGTTTACGATCTACATGACTGTCACATGACTCACATCCACTGTGAGTCTTGTCTTGACTGTTTCATAACTGAATGAACTTGTCAAGTTAAATGACTTCAATACAACGCATTGATACAATACGATACGATTCACCTAGACATATAAAACACAAACTGTCCCAGTTTTACGTAATTCACCAGCAAGACCCAGAAACTGTTGAGAGACAAGATTCGACTTTTCATGATATTAGGCCTATATTCGTTTATTGAATTAACAACTGTACAGACAAAACGCTGTAGGTAGCCTATACCGTATAAAAAGAAAAACAAAGGCAAGAAAAACAGGCCAGAAGGAAGTAATGGCTTAATAAGAGTTGAAAATTGTCAATTGGAATTAAATGAATTGTTTTGTTATACAAAACTCGGCGATGCAGCTCCGTATGACGATGCCCTTGCCCTATACCAGTCGCATTTTGTTCCGCAGAGCATTTTCTAGACTTCGTCTCACAATAAGTCACCTGAGGAAAACTATGTGTGTCACAGGATTGCAAAGCCTACTGAGAATATCTGCTAACAAGGTAGCGGCATCGATAGGCTGGACAACATGCATAGCCAATTTACAAAAACAGAAAAAAATTATTTTTGAAATGGATTTTGACTGCAAAAATTACCTAAACACTTCTGAAAGAGCCGAAGGCGAAAGGTAAAGACGAAACCTGGTTCTTTTAAAATAAAACTTTGAAATTGTTGTTGTGTTAGTCTGGGAATCTGGATAAACTATGAAGTTTTCATAACCTTGCCGTTCAGAAACTGCTGGAAAACAAGAGCCTAGCACGTCTTCCATTTGATAACGATTGCTACAAAATGCGTTGGCTTCTGGGGCTCCGCCCCAGACCCCACGAAGGGAGCTCACGACGCTCCCTCAGACACCCTAGTCGTTAGGCCTATACGCATGGGAACTCGGCACTCACGGCTTCATGCCTTCGGCGCTTGCAATATGAGCACCTCAGGAAACATTTTATATTGCACCTCTGATTGGAGGGAGAGAGGTTGAGGAGGATTTCGGGAGAAGGGATGGGAGTAAGGAAGGGAAATTGGGGAGAGGCGTTGGGAAAAGGGTATTGGTGGGAGGAGGGGATAGAAAGGTAAGGGGCGTCCAGGCACTTCTTTTTTTACACTTTAAGCACTGGCACTCCCCAAAGAAAGGTTCAGTAGAAACGTTGCCTGTGACAGTTTGTTTGCTAGACTTGTTCGGGTGCAAGCGTCTCAAAAACAGATGGCTGTAAGAACTAGAAGGAACTTCCGCCTGAACAGATCAGTGCCAAGAGTCGTGAAAACTGTACTCCCTGTTTGCAGTTTGAGACAACGCTGGATGGATGGATGAAACTAAGTTTCCATTCAATAAAAGTTGGATTGATGAAAATAATCTTTTCAGTAATTAGAAGGTGGATTCCTGAGAATAGTTACCACGTGTTACCGAAATTATATGAAAGCGGCCTCTGTTGATTAGCCCTAATGGATACAGATATACTGTAGGCCTACTTGTAGGCGAAATGTCTGTAGACGAAAAGTCTGTTGGGCCTAGGCGAGTTGTCGCGGAACCCTCTACTAGGCTTTCACACGATTTCATTCACGTCTATCTTGAAAACGTGGAGTAAGTCATGTTGTCTGCGCTCTCCTCACATTTTACGGCTCAGAGAAAAAAATTGTGCGTGCACTAAGTCCGGGCTTGGTTAAACGGAGGCCGACAGTGAAAAGCCAATTCGTCAGTAGAAGTTGGAAGCAATTACTTAACATCTGCAGAGAACAAAAACGGTCAATGGTCACCCTATTCTAGGTAGTCTTGTTCACGTTGTAAACTTATGATGCCGTCACTGTTTATTTCTTACCAGTAAACTATTAGTAGGTGCATGCATTCCAACTTTAAAAGATTACTCTCTTCAATATCAATATCAGTGGGTTGTAGGCCGATCTAATAAACTACTGTTTGCGTCAAAACAACAAACTGTATTTTACCAAACAACATTAACTTTCTAAAGGAATAGGCTACTTGCTGATAGTTAAGCTTTAGCTTACCTTCGTTTGATCTTTCATCTACCGGATTCGCTCTGTTGTCTCCTGAAATAATAACATTAACTTCTAATTCAAGTGACATTGCAAACGGTTAATTAACTTCCCAAATTGTTCACAAATTGTGAACAAACAATTTATAGGATGCATTAATAGTCTAATCCAGAAATAGAGAAAACAATCCTTTAAACTTTCATGTTAGCCAAAAATTAATGCGGTTTGCAATTGTTCCTACAATAAAGAATAATATATTCTATTCTAATCATTCAAATGACTTTATCAGTGGCGTAACGAGGGGGGCATGGGGGCGGCCGCCCCGGGCAGGACAGGGGGGGGCGCAAAATCGGGTTGTTGACAATGGTTTTGTGACAGAAATTGGGCCATGAATTGAAAAAAATGCATGTAATTATACACATTCTTGTATATGGGGGGCGCAAAATGACAAAATGAGGGGCGCTTCTGACGATTTGAACAATTTTCTGTTCGAAACAGACGGAAAAGGAAAAAAAAGGTCATCAGAAATGTTGGCGGAAGTAAGAAAAATTTTGTCCCGAAAATTCTTGCCCCCGGACGCCGGACCCCCTAGTTACGCCACTGACTTTTATAGCGCCGTTACTACACAACACAATGCCCTGTGTATTTAGGGTTGCCACCTCCTAAAGATACGAATTCGGGAGATTAAAGAAATTTTTTTAACATTTGCAATTGTACTGATAATACAGAATCTAAATATAGTTTTTAAGCATTTTGTTTTAGACATTAGGTAAACAAAAGAGACAGCTATCAACTAATTATTTAATTGGTCATTTACTTTAGTTCATAGTGCTGTGGTAGAGGGATGAAGACTACTTGCGTCCCTTTTACTGCGTCCCTCGTATTTTACTTATAATGTGTGCTGGCAAATTTTGCACTCTGCTTCCAACTCGTTCTTCTAACCCAACCAATCCTTAAAATCGTCTTCTTTGAGCCACTCCTCGCCTCCCTCGATTCTCTCACATCTCTACATTTATGGCTGAACAACTTCATTGGCTACCTCTCTCTGTGCGCATCCAATTTAAAGTTCTCATTCTCATGCTCAAATCTCAACTGGGTCTTGCTCCTAAATATCTTTGTCACCAAATTCTCCGCCCCTCTCTGCCACGTCTAAGCGTCCTCTCAGATCCTCCGACCGGCTTGACCTTGTTGTTCCCCGTGTTAGGACCACAGTGGCTCAATCCAGATCCTTTGTGTGCATAGGTCCCTCTCTATGGAATCGACTTCCTCCTTCTCTACGCTCTACAATCCTCTCTTGTAGCATCTCTACCTCTTTCTCTCACCTCAAAACCTTCCTTTTTCCTCGGAGTACCTCGCACTGGGAGCGCTTCTGAAAGGTTTATGCTATGAGAAGCGCTTTATAAATGATCAAATACAATACAATACAATTTCGCTCGCTAAAATAATCTTCACTTCCTACATTTGATTTCGTTCTATGGATAGGCCTACCGTGTCGCTCATGCATACGGCTCCTTATGCCTAAGTGCTCATAATATCCACACATACTACCCATTAGTACCATTACTCATTACTGGGGCGCGGTGGTATAGGGGTATGTTCGGTGCCTTGCAGCCGTAGGGTTGCGGGTTCGAATCCACCTCAAAGCCGCAGCGTAGGGACCCTGGGCAAGTCCTTCACTCGCAATTGAAACTCCGATTCAGCGTCCGCGCAGTAGTCGGGAGCGTCTCTGAATGGGAAATCTGGTAGGGGCGCTATAAGAAGTGTTCAAATACAATACAATACTACCCATTCTACCCAGCACACACAAAAGTAGGTCGAACACCCTACCCGGCCATTGTCAAAGTGCGCTGACTCTTTCCATCTAATTCATAGTCAAACTCAAAGGTGTAAAATGATAAGTAAAGGAATAGTTGATGACTAATAGGCCCTAGATGTCTCTTCCTTAAAAGCGAAATATCGAGATTCCGAACAGTGGAGGACGGGGAAAGTAAAGAGGACGTAGAGAGTAAGATTAAGCGGAACATTTTAAATAATATGCCTATTTAAAATGGTTCTTGTATTGTGATCGATTGCATAGACCTACCTCCTCTCTTTCGTTTTCTGTAAACGACTATAACCAGCGCTGATAACAGGATTGTACACGCGGTTGCTGCAATTCCAGTGATAAGTTTGATCTGAATTCCGTCTATAACATATAAACAGACAATTTTAATGATAATTTTCGAATTAGCCGGTCTCTCTGCTTCAACTGCTAGCGCTAGGACGATTTTAAGCAGTATAGCGAACGGACTCGAGGGTTCAATGCCTGATGCATTTACGAAGCGCAATGGAAGTCATTAGACCATTATTATAGTAGGCCTGAGTATTTAACGTTCAAATAGCACTCCCGGTCAGCGGATATCACTCGCTAAAATAATCTTCACTTCCTACATTTGATTTATTCCTATGATGACCGCGTCGCTCTGACTTTCCTATTCTTCAAGTGATTTCATAATATGGAACTTTGCAAACAACTGAACTGCTGGATGCCTATCTTGTACATTTTAGCCATGCAGACCCTAAGATCGTAAAATAATTTATCTATTATATTAATCTTTTAGATTTTTCTGTAGACCGCTAAATAAATTATTGGAATGGGTTTTACCTAAATTAAGTATAAAATCTATACTATGTAGAAACTTATAGGGCCTATAATACATTTGATAATGTCCTCCTACAAAATTCCAAATTGCACTTTGAAACCGGGTAGATATCACGAGCCGTAAATAGACTGGAAGATGTAAATACGCTTTTAATTTAGAACAAAAGACATTCTCGACAGGAGAGTTGTTGCCATGATGAGTGAGAGAGTTCCAGATCGAGGGACCAGAAACTGTGAATGAACGCCGGTATCACGAAATAGAGTATCCGTCCTAAGACTATCCGGGGATGTATGAATTTATCCCCCGGATAGAATAAACCGGTTTAGAGTATCCGGGGGATAAACCATTCTATCCCCCATCGTCATACGCGTCACGATAGCCTCGACGAAAATCCAGTCAAAATCACCAAAACGAAGTAAATTAATTTCAGGTCGACGAACAAACTAAAGATACGCAACTTAAAATATTTTATGTGCACAATAAATCCAAACAGTATGACTGAATAGTGAATACACTTAGAAACCGCCAAAATGTAAACTAAACCGAATACTCTATTTCGCTACAGGGGATACTCGTGTAATCGTAATCGTAATCGTAATCTCCAAACTTCTAAAGCGCCACTCGAAAGCCAAGCGCAGGGCACCAGCTTATTCACGAGCGCTGCGTCTAGTCAGAAGGGTTGTCCGTGTATGGGGGATACTCTATTTCGTGACACCGGCAAGGTGCAGACGGGTATCAGGAACAACATACTTTCAAGCTGATTCTCATCGAAGAGAGGGTTGGTCTATAACAGAGCTACATGTACATGGTTTAACTCTGACAAGTAGAGATAAAATAAGTAAGATGATTTGCAAGTGCTTTGTACATGAGGAGTACCAGCTTGAAGCGGATACGCTGACATAGAGGAAGCCGGTGTAGAGAACGAAGAGCGGCTGGTATCGGTACGAGATATCAAGCCATAGTCTTGCATTCTGGTGCATTAACCTATTTACAGTAAGAAATGTACATTCAGAAAGACCTTAGAGTATAGAGCTGTAGTAGTGGAATCTCGTGATAATAAGGCTGTGCATTAGGGTGGAGAGAAAAAAAGCGAAAATTAGAAATTCGAAAAGTAATAGCGACCAAAAATTGCCTAATGGTATGGGGGTCAAAAGATTTTGAGAAAGTTTTTTAAAATATTAATATCTCCCGCCCCCACCAGAGGGCCAAAGGTACGAAAAATAGTATTTTTGGAAAAACTTGCAGGTTTTCTTGCAAAATATTTTAACTGAAAACTAACCAAGTGTCATTCAATATACCGTTCGATAGAACTCCTAATACTGAATAAAACGAAGTATTAATTTTCAGAATATACCCAAATTTGTAGAAGTTATTAACTTTTTACCATTTCCTCTGGTTCGGGACATGTCGCTAAGTCTGAAAACGGTTAAACACTAATAACGTTTTTATCTTTCGAGATATTTCAACCCATAGTAGAGTCTATGTCATTCGATTCAGCTCTGAGCCGCCTTTCTAACGGTTTATTGTGATGCGGGATTGTTTATTAACAGTACACATTTATTTATTTTTACAGTTTTAGTATAGTTTTTGTGCAATTTTTCATTGATTCTGTTGTCATTTCAGCTGAATGCGCACTTTGTCCGATGAATTGAGCGCTAAGAACATTCCATTTTGATCGTGAATAATTGCAACATGTCGAAGCATAAAAGCTACAATGCCAACTCGTTCTAAAATATTGTTTTCGAAGTTCGGACACAGACAGGAACTACGGCAGACTGTCACTGGCATATGGCACTGGTCCACTACCTTGATCTTCACTCTCTAATGCCTCGTCTCCAGTCTGGATTTAGGAAATTTCAATCGACGGAATCTCTAATGATGAGTCTTAGATATACTTCATGATGTGGACCGTAACATTCTCTTCCAATGTTTCTAGCAGGTTAGTAAGACATGATCTGTTTCTAGTGGATCCATGCTGACTATCTGATTAAGGATCATTTGTATCTAAACGATTCAGCGTTTTATCCCTCAGTATTGATTCCATAACCTTTTATCCCTCAGTATTGATTCCATAACCTTGCATGGCGGCGATGTCAACGACACTGGAAGATAGTAACTTCCCTGCCTCAGTTTTTAGCCCTATTTTAATTACAGAGAAATAATATTAACAGCGCAATTCCAGTCTTCTGGCAATACTCCTTCTTGAACTGACTTATTGAGCAGCATAGCTACTGGAACACCTAATACACTTGCTAATTTTTTAGAACTTTATGGTGCAGTTCATCTGGTCCTCTAGCTTTGTCTTCTCTTAAATTAAATAATTTCTTTTCAACATCTTTCTGGGTTATGTCGAAGTACCCAATATCGATTCCTGGAGTACCTTCATGTTGCCTCTTAAATATGGGCACAGCTCCTTTGCCTCCGTCCACAAACACTGAGTGAAAGAAACTCAAAAGTTCTTCTGCCGCTTCCGTATCATCCTGTGTCATCTCGATTACGGAGCTGCAGTATTTGTATGCACAGCTTGCGTGCTTCTAACATACTCTCTTTAAATTTTTGTTAACAATATCATGGTTTCTTTTGCTTTATCTGCTTTGATTATTTTATTCACCTTGTTTCTCATAGTTTTATATTTCTCATAATACATGTCGATATATGTTTGAATTTTTTGAACAGATGGTTTCTTTCCTTGAAAAGTTTTATGGTCTCTTTTGAGATGAAATGTGACTTTTTCTTCTTTCGTAATCCTACAAATGGTATACAAATGGCTTTGCTCCGATTGCGAGAAAAGAGATATAGAGTTTCTTTGAAATAGTTCAGTGTTAAGGAGGTTCTGGGTGAATACATCCAGGTTGAAATGCGTGTAGCGTAGGCACTTCACAACATCGCGAGCCGCTGATAGTGTTTTTCGATCGATGCAAAAGCTGAGAGCAACAGAGAGTTTTGGATGAAAACATCTGTAGGTGTGATGAGAACATCAAAAATGTGTCCTCTATTACGATTTGGCACATCCATGTACTGCACAAATGATAAGGAATGAAGCTGATGTGTAACGAAGGTGGTATCAGAAAGATCAGTACTGTTCAGATAAATGTTAAGGTTACCCAGAAAGTAGACAGGATGTAATTGTATAATGTAATTGAACATTTGTGTAGGCACACGCAGTGTAGCACCCCTTCAAGATATCGACTCAGAGGCGCTCTCTGCGCTATCCTATATGAAGTTAAATGTCAATACGAGCGAATGTATACATATAATTATATCAGTTAGCAAAACAATGCACAGTAAGCTGGAAGAGTCACCAGTTGTGGGCTCGCGCACACAAGAAGAACCAACAAAAGGATCACCGTCGATAGCTAACAGTAACAGTGGCATGGATGCTCAGAGTTTATGGGCCAAGTTGTATTGTATTGTATTGTATTGTATTGTATTTGAACACTTGTTATAGCGCCCCTACCAGATTTCCCATTCAGAGGCGCTCCCGACTACTGCTGTAGTCGGAGTTTCACGCCGAAGCGCATGAGCAATTGCGAGTGAAGGACTTGCCCAGGGTCCCTACGCGGCGGCTTTGAGGTGGATTCGAACCCGCAACCCTCCAGCTGCAAGGCACCGAACATACCCCCAAACCACCGCGCCCCAGTTGCGTCGATAGAGTAGAGCGACCACAGGCGACAGCGCTCTCACGCACGATGACGCCAGTGTGATTCTCGTTAACGATAACAATAAAAAAAATGTTCGTTAACGAAATAAAATGATTTCGTTAACTATAACTATTATAAACTATAACTAAAAAATCTAATTAACTAAAACGAAAATAACAATAACGAAAATTCATCTTTATTTTCGTTAATACAAAAAATAAAAATAGGAAGTGCAATATGGACGATTAGACATAAATGAGAACGAAAAATGCGATTTTTTATTTTGCAATTTCTGAGTTACTTTGTAAGCTTGTGTATTCATGAAGCTGAATGCACACATGCTTCAAAGGCTTTCAAAGTTCTGAGCAAATTTTGAAACAGCATGTTAATACGCACAATTTTGCTTATAGCCTTAATTATTTTAATTAAGTAGTAACTAAAATTAACTATAATAAAAGTCCATTAACTATAACTATGACTATAGCTAAAAAAATAATACTAACTATGACTAAAACTATAACTAAAATTTAAAAAAAAGCATTAACTATAACTGTAACTAGGCCTATAACTAAAATGAAATCTGTAAGGAGAATCACACTGGATGACGCTGCCTACGAGCAGTCTCTAGTTGGTAGAAGATGACACACGTCTGGCTATTCGACGAGGCACAAGGAGTACGTGACAGGCATTCGTCGCGTGAGGTTCTTCGTTATGGTCCTCACATTTGACAGATGATGAGCATTCTTCGAGCACGACAGGGTATTGGTCTCGCCGAGTTGCGAGGCGTGTGGAATTTGTCTGCCAAGTAGGCTAACTTAAAACGATGTGTGGTTATGAGGACGCCGACGGGCGAGAATTCAATAGATAAGTTAATAAAATTATGCACTAAATGTAGACTATGAAAGTATGAAAGGATCGTAGCTTGATCAACTCAATTCCTGCAAATTTCTTCCAGGACTTTAACATATACAGGTGTACCAGAGTTTAGTGCCACATAAACTTCTGTCACAGGTTATTGTTACGTCATACACCATTTTGAACGCCTTGCCTTGATCTGACTGTCCTTTGGTAAAAGATTCGTCTACAACAAATAAACAAGTAATCTCAATGTACAGATGTGTGAGCGTACGTACGTATGGATGAAAGAATGTATCCATGTAGGTGTATATTTGCATACGATTGGCTGTGGGTGGGTCTGGATGGGTTACTCACTGAGACAGCGACCGCCAGAGAAGCAGTTAGCTGTTCTCACCGTTTATTCAACTATCTGTCTCTCATAGACGAGCTGCTTAAGCTATTCAGGGCTAGAGCCTATACACCAACGTAGACTGTGTTAACATGGTACATCCTTCACCAAAACTAGTCCACAAGTTGTCCAAAAGTTACCGAATTTTCAAAACTAACAGTACGCCATCGGTTGATGCCTTGTGCATTAGATACCGGCGCGATGGAAGTATTACGAATTTTAAGCAAATTTTAATGATCATTAAAGTTTATCCATGAATTATATCCCAAAATAAATCGACAATTTACCTCAGATAAAACAAACATTGGTATAAATACGCAACCGTATTTCACACGCCGATGCACCGCATAATATTCATAAATATAATTAAGTTTAAACACCAGGCCGACAAGTATTTGAGGACATTTGAGAGTTTGTTAAAAAGCGCATTGAAACATAATATTTCAATTATGCATAACCTATGTAGCACGTTATGATAATGATTCTTCGGCGGTGCTCACAATGATTAGCGTTACATAGCTTAAACTCTCATCAACGATGACTTTCTTCGCAGAGCGCAAGAAGCAAATCAATTGGTTTAAGAATCTAATGAAAAACCTTGAGATTTGGGAAACGCTGGAGACGTCCAAACTGGATTGTAGTTAGGAACGTATGTTGCTGTTGTAGTGTTTGGCTTCCCACTGATGTTGAATTTTGTTGTGCAGGTGTAGTTTCTGTTGCCTTCTTGCACTTCCATAAGCAATGTACTGGTAACACGCTGATTAGGAACTTTGGTTGTTTTCACTCCGACTGTAAGAACTGTTTCGCCATGGCAACTATGTTCCTTCCATTCCATCGTAGGAGCCCAGTTGCCTCGGAATTCAATGCTACATGTCAGATTGACAAGGTCTTCACTCGAAGTGTCTTTGCAAATAGGATCACTCTCTGATGAAAATCATATTTGCATTATTATTATATTCGTTTATTGGTAACAACAAAAAACTGATAGTCACACCGCTATCAGGTACATTGTAATTAAACAAGCGTTACGAGTGAATGTTAAGCAATATTAAACCATGAAACGAAGAGCTCATATTGGAGCGACAATAAGGCGAGAAATTGTTATCAATTATGTCCATGCCTGATGCAACATATCTTATTTAAACCGCATTAAATCTCAGTGAAATGTAAAACGAGCCTCATTTCCAGACTCGGGAACGTTGGCGGTCTCTAGTCTTAAATTGATGTTAGCTGTGGCCTTATGCTCAATATCTGAGAAAGCTCTTGCATAGATAACGTATATGTAACACCAGAACTGGTTAAATAACGATGCATTGGACAAGTTTTACAAGCCTTTTTTATACATCGCATTATAGCTCATTTATGTCAACAAGAAATGGACAACTGCGACAGAACTTAAATAACTACATAATACAGAACCTAAATGATTACATAATTAGCTACATAATTATAGTGGTTATGTTTTGTGTTTTCTAATAAAAGCTACGTTATGGTTTATTCAAAGAACCTAGAAAATAATGTAGACGACAAAATTCAGCAATGTTTTAGATAAAATATTATTGCATGTAATCCCTGGTTTGAAATGTTAACAACGGCTTTAGGTCAACTATATTTATTTAGCAAGCCTTATTATACAGCGCAATATCATGGCTCACATAGTCTAATTATGTCAACAAGAAACGATAAACATCACGCGGCGATAGGAACCAGTGACAACTTACAAAGAGTACAAGAAGACAAAGAACTGGTGTAAAAGTAACAACAGGTCCTCCAAAAAGGACATAAAACCCCACCACCAACGAAAAGATCACCAGCAAAACTCAGTGAGCACACAAATCGAAAACAGACCGTTTATATAGGGTTGAGCAATCCCGCCAAAATGTACAGTTTGCATACAAATTAGAGAACTCGTTGCATCCATTCTATTATTAAACGCGTTATGAAACATCATAAACAAAATTACTCATCTTACCGATCCAGATTAAATCTGCACTGGCTTCATCTAATGTTCCAGGTTCCAAGCAAATGTAGGTCTGTGCTGCGTCTGCTATATTTTTTAGGCGAAGATGGTATTTTCCTGGTTCATCTCTTATAACCGCACAATAGGATTTGGCATCTTGACGCAAGTAGACCCCATTATACAGTGGCTCTTTCTCTGAGTTGGAATTCTTTTTCACGTACCATTTCAAAGTGCCAGGATAATCAGATTTACATGACACAACAATCGCTTCCGACGACCCATGTTGCCATACAGCTGTGTTATTAGGAACTTCGACTAATGCTGATCGTGCCACTGAAATTAAGACAGATAAATCACCTGCTGAAATATAAATTAAAAGTAAGATTTCACGCTAAGGGCGAATGCAAAAACTACTAAGTCAGATTATGTGACAGCACAGAGGTCTTCCAAAGAGTAAGCTCAGCACGTAAAACAATTAATAAAGTTCTGCTGATTGATTATCAAATAAATATACATCAAATGCTTGAGTATTAATCTGGCTGTATTAGCAATAACCTTACTTCTTACACCGATCCACGGACACATTGACTCTTGCTGTGTCTTGCAATTGAGAGTGGGCGCATTGCCATTACGTTCATCGCGTTTTCGATAGCTGGACTGAATTCGTTGCCTCGCTCTGCGTTCTGTCGGTCCCTTTCGGTTTTTCAGGTGTAAACTTAATATTTACCCATTTCAGATTTGCTTACGCTTCTCGGCGGCAATTTCGCTTGAAGCTACCATCTATGGATGCATTGTGCATTGTGATAACGGCACTATTGAAGTCATTGGAATAGATACATGCAAAAGCTGATTAGCTCATACAATTAGAGGCTCTGAATAAATTGGCCTATACTCAAATGCAGAAAAATATGTATTAATGCATGAAAGAAGACTTACCTGGAAGTAGACCCGTCAGCAAGAAACAGAGATGACAAAACGTTATGTGTTTCTTTCCACCATTCAATTTATGTTTATGCTTGCAATGATGAACTGTAAAAAACAAACCAATGTGAAAATTCATCCAATCAAGAACTTAATCGAATGGTTTAAATAATGTATGGACTACATCCTTAAGGAGCATAAACCTGAAAAACTATTAGCCTATTAAATTTTGTCTATCTAAGGCAAGGATAATGAATTCTTAATTAACAATATCAAAGATGAACACAAGATGGGAGCTAAACCAAAACTGGACAATGGGCGTGTAAGGAGTAATAGCAATGATCACAAGATGGCGTATGTAAAGTGATACAACTGTCAAAAGAAAACACGTAGCCAATGTGTCGATTTCAGCGACAATGTCCGCTGTCTGGCCCAGTTGGCTACATTGTTTAGAAACTTTAGAGCGTGCGGCACATGCGCATCTGAGTTAGAGAGCGTGAGGATCGCGGTTCAACTCCCAATGCAGGCTTATTTCAGATATGTAAATCTCGGGCTAGAACAGTCCGTATCGGAGGACCTTAAATGGCGTGACCAGGGCCATAGCATGTAACTGCACCCTGTTTCAAGCATAAATCTAGCGCCCCCACCCCTCAAATATCAACTTAAAAACCTCCGTCGGGCGGAAAAAAACTATACAACTAAGGGCGTGGGGTCAATTTTGACCCCATAGTAATAATTATGTAATTTGAATGAAACAAGGACATAAATTGCATAAGCATGTCATTATTATTACTAATATTCACTGAAATGTCAATAGTTGTTTTACTTCCTCATGACATGACGTCATAACGTGACGTCAAGGAACGACGTCACTTCATAATGTCATGATGCCACATACAAACATATGCTTGTAATTGTGTTTGTACACTAATGATTGCATGAGAAGGTCATTAGTGTAATTAATATTCACTGAAATGTCATTATTTATTGTGCTTCTACATGATATGACGTCATAATGTGACGTCATGTAATGACGTCACTTCATGATGTTATGTTGACACGTACAAACATAGGCTTGTAATTGTGTTTGTACACTAATGATTGCATGAGAAGGTCATTAGTATTATTAATATTCACTGAAATGTCATTATTTGTTGTTTATGACATCATGCCATGACGTCATAACGTGACGTCACGTAATGACGTCACTTCATGATGTCATGTTGCCACATACAAACATATGCTTGTAATACTGGTCGTACACTACTGATTGCACGAGAAGGTCAGTAGTATTATTAATATTCACTGAAATGTCATTATTTGTTGTTCTTCTTCAAGACATGGCGTCATAACGTGACTCACTTCATGATGTCATGATGCCACGTACAAACACAGGCTTGTAATGCTGTTCTTATTTTAATGTATCCCTCGTGAAATGACGCTAGAATGAACATGGGAGAATACTAGAAGTCTAGGAAAGTATTCCATCAATCAGCAGAGACATGTCTGAAAA
This sequence comes from Aporrectodea caliginosa, assembly GCA_020284085.1. NCBI lineage: Eukaryota > Metazoa > Annelida > Clitellata > Crassiclitellata > Lumbricidae > Aporrectodea > Aporrectodea caliginosa. The sequence goes on from JACEVL010000014.1 coordinate 907,042, forward strand.
GAGATCTGACAGTGGACAGGGCACACATTCTTATGGTAGGCCTATGCCTTGCAGACAGCCGCAGCTTTTCTATCTGTCTGTCGGGGGCAAACTTGGCAGAAACCTCGTTTGTTGGAGCTTCCCGACTGTCGTCTACATGTATCAGTCGTGCTCTAATCAGCCCAAGATGAGATGCATCAGGTCGTCGCTGTTCCTTTAGCTCTTGGCAAAAGATCTTTCCCCAGTTTCTTGATGAAAAGCCGACGTTTTCCCACTGGAGCCTTGTCAAACTTCAATTTCTCATGGAGGACATAAGCGAAAGTGCAGCAATATCCAGTTGGTTGCAGAACATCAATACCGGCCAAAGTCTGGTTGAGAACTTCGTGCTGAATGTTTTTATCAAATGTTTTTATCATCTGGTCAGCACAATTGACTCCTACTTTTGTCCAGTTGTAGAAGTTTATAACCTCCGGAAGTTTCCCAGACCAAAAATCCCACTGGAGGTGTGCATAGTCGACAAGACGACGACCACTTTGTCTTTCTTACACTTGTCGCCGGTCTCATTGAACCCGATAAGGGATGATTACAAATCGCATCCTCTGGGAGTCACAAATTCTTCGGGCAACTCAACTAGAATAGTACGAATATTAACAACCAAAGTCGTTTTATTTGACTACAGAACATCTCTAGCCAGGAACAGCAAGGTTAAAAAATTATAACTGGTCATTTTGCGACCTTCACATTCAAGAGGTTGTATGAGCTGGCGGACAACGTTTCCTCCCAGATCTTTGGTCGGAGCTGCATCGGCGCTCTCTTTGCCGCAATAATGCTGACATTGTAGGCTACTTGACTTCAGCATCGCAACACATCCCTAACTTGATGCCGTATTTTGACGGCTTGTAGGCTATTGTACGAATCTGCACCGACCTCAATATGGAGCCAGTCTGTCGTCAATTGTGAGAAATGGGCCTAGAAAAGCGGGAGGGCAGCACTGATAAGTAAATACGAGTATAACACGAAATAAGGAAATAATATTGCGGGTTTTTGTGCAACTTTAGACTGTTTAATGAGAAAGAAACATCAATTACTATCCTGGGGTCAAAAATGACCCCATGACCTTATGTGTATAAATGTCCTGTAATATTTTTCCCATCTAATATTCGTATGCAAACTCAACTGGAATACGTAGTGACAACCTGTACAATAATTCTCGTGAAAAATCACAGCAGCCACTTCACTTTTTAATATCGATCCATGACTTGAAAATGCACTCTAGGGTCATTTTTGACCCCACGCCCGACGGAGGGTTAATTAACCAAAAACGACCAAATTTGTTATCTCGAATATATAGGGTGTCCAATAAGTTCGTGAACGATTTTGCTTGTAGAAAGCAGAAAATTTATGCAACATACATTAATAATGCTTATGTCATTTGAAAGAGCTGTATGTCCCGAAACCAAAAAGTGTAAAAAGTGTGAGGTTTTGCAACTAGGAAATGACGTCATCAATTTATGCTGAGAGGCTATTTTTAGCGAATTTTATGCAGTTCGCGATGGTTTTTCGTAAACTGGCCTCCAAACTCTCCTGATCTCTCACCGATTGAAAATCTCTGGAGTATACTGTCAAGCAGTGTCTACAAAGATCCTGAACCAAAAACTCTCTGCTCAGCTAAAACGTCGTTTGCGAAAAGCATGGAATTCGATATCGCTTGAAACTTTGCACAACCTCATCGAATCTTTGCCCAGACGAATGAAAGCTGTTATAGCCGGCAAAGGCAACACTATTGCCTATTAAATGGTACAATAATTATTGATTTTTGTTGTGTTTTTTTTAACAAACTAGGAAAATCGTTCACGAACTTATTGGACACCCTGTAATATAAAATTTTGTCTTTGAATGAAAATAGAGACGAAGTGTCTGTGTTTCTATTTTCATTTTAGTCACTCCAGATTTATATCAATGAAAGTAAAAAGAATTTATAAAACTAAATTTATTAAATATCTACTATTGCCATGTACAATTGAACATAGAACCTATTTCAATTTAAAGGGAAATAATATAAATAATATAAAATTACAGTTTCATCGGGATCGAATTAGTATAATTCAATAGCAATGCACTTTTTCAGTAAACAGGGACTATACATGGAAAACCACCTCTTAGTGCCTCGCCTCGCTTTATAGGCTAATCTACACGAATAAAAGAACCGCGTTCTTTTCGCTCGCATCGCCGACAAACACCATGCACTATCGAAAGCCCACGTTTATACCGAAATTATCCGTGTAAATTCACCAATCATGAAAGTACTACCGGTATTTGATTTCTGCGCCAATTTTGGTCTATGCCAGCGCCTCTAGTGATTAACAGCGACAGTTACACACCCTGTATTGACAGAAATCCATAGCAGGCCAGTGACCTAAATCGTCACGTATTTACATACTTTTATTTGCTATTATTTCATTGTATTACATTTATTTAATTTTTATTAAATATTTCATATTTCAAGATAGAGTAATTGGTTTAGTGATGAAATCATTCCGTCTCAAAATGTGCGCCCCTCTTGAGTTGCGCCCTGTTCTAAGAAACCGCTCGACCACCCGTCCCTACCTTAATGGTACTGAGCGTGACGCCCATTCAAACAGGTAGCGGTGGTGAAGGATCTCACCCGATGCAATTATTTGGACGGTCGGGGCCATTCGGTCGCTTTATAAAACGTGTACATTTACATTTAGGTGACATTCCTGCATCCATTTCCCTGTGTTTATCAGTTCCGACCTCATCTCACCTCACCTTCCTACATTCCATTAACACTAGAACGTCGGCATGTGTCATTTTTGACCCATAGCGCACTTTGAAATCAAGGTAAGTAAGTAAGTAAGAATGTTCTTCATTGAACGCAAGCAAACGCTCAGCGCTTTACATACAAAGACAGAAATAATTTATGTACAAAGAAAACGATTATTAGAAGAAAATTAGGTCAACTAGAAAACATATGTCTAACTGTACAACATCCTAGCTAAGAAGCCACGCCTGGTAAGGGAATCAAATCTAGGGAGAACACGGTTATGTGAGCGTGGCCGCAGGTCATGACCAGTGCAATTGACAGGAGGGAGAAGGTCGTTGAGGGTGTGGCTAGTATTTGTTAAGAAGCAAGCTATGGTGCACAGCAGCAGCAGATTATCCGTATTAGCGATGGTTCGTTCGAAATTGAAAATGAAGCACAAAACCTATAATAAAGATGTTTAAAATTCAGATTAGAAGTTTTGTAGACTACTACTATTGAACGATCCTATCTTGTATTACATTGCAAACTATTTCTATTATGCGACAGAGTGAATGAAAAGAATTGGGTTCGCATCCAACACTGACCGTTTCTTTTTTTCACATCTTCTCTGACAACTGGTAAACCTTGATGTTTCAGCAGATAGCCAGGCTCACCCTCGTCAACTGAACACCATTCATCGTCTTAGAAATAAAACAGACTACACGGATAGTGTATACAGTCTTTAAAAACTGCAACATGTGAAACAGATTGACATGTATTAACTTAAACATCTCGTCTATAACCAATTCGACTTGAAACTGAGTTTTGAACACTTGGACGGCGAGTTGCATTGGTTGCTCAGTCGCTTTTAGTACGCTCTCGTCGTTAAAGGGTTAACATTAAACAAGACTTAGTGTTAGTGCGTAATCATAAGATTTAGTGCAGTGTGCCCACGTATGAGCTGAACTGGTTAAGGTATACAATAGGGTGGAGTGAAAATTAAAAAACACAATTCTAATAGTGGGCAAAAGTTGCAACTTGGGTAGAGATAGAAACACACCAAATATTTTAAATTTCAAATGATAGGCCTATCTTCTGCCCTCTACCGCCAATGCAATATTTCAAATTTTACTTTTTTCGGTAAAAATCGCATAGAAGCCATTATGTTTCGTCACAACAGAGTACTACTATAATATTCTAAACAATATTATGAAACCTGAGCTCAAGTATGCACCATGCAGCGAAGAACAGATTGTAAAATGTAATTTATGCTGTAGGATAGAGTCCAAAGATTTTTACCAAAAAATTTCTCAGGTTCGCACATCATTCTGAATGACTGGATTTTTACATTAGTGAATGTCGATAACTTTTGGAATTGTATTGTATCTATATATTTATAAAGCGCCTCTCGCAGTGCTCACCAATCAGAGAAGCACCCAACTGAATGACCCAGACAAAGAGAAAGTGGTCTTAAGACAACGAAAGGAGGCACTTAGACCACCAGTTCATGAGGAGGAACGTGTTAATGAAGGGAGTTGATTCCATAGGGCAGGGTTAATTAAGGCAAAAGCTTGGAAGTAGAGCTATTAATCTGGCCGCAGCATTTAGAACCGACTGAGGAGAGGAGAGACAGACTTTTGGGAGGCCAACAAGAGAGAGTACAGTAATCAACTCGGAATCAAATGAGGCCATCAACAAGCCATCAACATCAGAGGTGAAAACGGAGGAGGAGAGGTGCGTCGGCTTGCATGCTCTGAGCCGTCAGATTTGCAAGTAGGAAGATGGCTTAAGATTAGCGATGCGTTTAATTAAGGTAGGCTAATTGTAGTGTCGAGGACTACACTAAGACCTCGATCGCTGGGGTGGAAATAAGCGAACAGGAATCTCTCAGCAAGAAGAGGGTAGTCAATCTCAAGAAGCTGCTGGCGAGTGCCAAACCAGATGAGCTGCGTCCAGAGGTGAAGGTCGGGAGAGAAGCAGACAGACTGACAGACATACAGACAGAGACAGAGCCAGTGCAACTAGTAAGAGGAAGCTGAACAGAGGGTGGCCGTGAACCGATTCCTGTATGTCATCTGCATAGAGGTGACCCGTTGACGAGTGTGTTTATAAATATGGCAGGAATGTCGGCCGAATTTCTAGGAAGTAAAGGCGAATGACAAGCCCTGAAACTTTGTTGTAATCAAATTTGACCATAGCCTAAGTCCAGTTCACAAGACGTTAAGTTTGGGTTTTCTCAATTCTTAGGACCAAGTTTTTCTACTATAGGCCGCCTTCTTCCGACGGTGGAGAGCACGAAATTGAGTGATCCAAGCAAGTCGTTTAGCAGGATCCATAGTCCAATGGATCGAGCCAGACGGCCTATGGTCGGCAGCGAGTCCTCACTGCCCGAAGCGGTAGCATGGTGTCGATGGGCTGGTTCATGGTGGAGGAATGGAGGTCCTTATAGAGCTGGTCAGCGTTTATGGCATCAAGCGTCGATAGCGGGGGAGAGAGCTCACATCTACGAAGTGCGTCGCCGGGCATCCGACAGTCAAGGTATCTCCAACTATAGAACATGCGAATGTCATGGAGAGGTTGAGTGGAAATGGGGCGGCAAGAACTAGATGCACGCGTGATCTGAAAGAGTAAGTGAATTAAAACACAGTCCCTGGAAATATTTAAAATTGCACACTTCATTGGATTCTGATTTGAACGTGTGTTTCATGACTTAACTCAGAATCATCCAGATCAAACAAAATTTAACCTAGCTACTGCCAATTTTCTCTTAATTTTGACATTTTGACCTTGAAATGACCTTGGATTATGTTAGCCTTCTAGTTCTTTGTCTCCTCTGATGCAGTCCTTATTGGTCCGATCAAATAGGTAAAAGAATCACCAAAATAGAATAATATATAGCTGAGTTGTGGCCTTTTCCCTTGAGTTTGACCTTTTGACCTTGATTTTTGCTGTTTTACATAAGAATGCTTATTAATTTCAGAGGGCTCCTACTTTGACATTAATTAGTAGACCCTAACGGATCTTCATGCCAAATCTGGTGCTTTTATCCGCCACGTAACGATAATTTCATTAAGCCACCTCACTAACAATATTTAGTTCAAGATAAATTAATGCGCTACATGGACGTTTCCCACAGAATTTATATTTTAAACTTTGCTCGCCGGTAGAGGGCAGAAGAGAAAAGGCAAAATCAAAAATATTTTGGACACTACTTACTCTAACATACTGACCACCTTTCATCACTATTAGAAAACGTTTACTGAAAATAATTTGTTTGTCTAGACTTTCACTCCACCCTAGTATACAAGGGGCTGATTGTGGGAATCATAACAATGAAGCAGTCAAGAACTTCTTCTTTGCTTCTCCTCCGTCAGGCCAAGGCCAACGATGAGTCCTCAACTTGTCGTCTCCAGAATTCTCTATCCTTGATTTGTTCCTTTGCTTCTGCAATGTTCATTTTCATTCTCTCCAGATCCTCTCGTATATTATCCATCCATGTCTTTTGTTGTCTTCCTCTACTCCTAGTTCCCTCCACATATCCGTGTAAAGCCATCGATGGTAATCTGTCATTGCCCATTCTCATCACATGTCCCAGCCACTTTAGCCTTTTCTTCCTTATTCTATCGACAATTGTATCCGTCTGTCCCAGCTCTCTTCTAGTCACCTCATTTCTAATCCTATCTCTTTTGCTCCTGCCCTTTATTCTTCTCAGCCAGCTCATTTCGGTCGTCAAGAGTCTTCTCTCATCCTCCCTCCTCAGGCACCAGCATTCCGAGCCATATAGTAGTACCGGTATGACAAAGGTTTCGTATAACTTCATCTTGGTTCTCGTTGATATGCTTTTATCTTTCCAGATCTTATTTAGTTTACCGAACATTGCACACGCTAGAGTACTTCTCCGTTTGATGTCTTTTGTGCATCTGGCATCTTCTGTAATAAGCCCTCCTAGATATGCAAACTCGGTTACTTGCTCCAGCTCCTCTCCTCCCAATCTGATGTCCAGTGCCTCCTGTCCTTTCCCCACTGTCATTGTTTTGGTCTTTTGGGCGTTGATCCTGAGCCCTAGTCTTTTGCTACTGGAATCCACTTTGTTGGTCAGCTCCTGTAGCTGTACTTTGCTCTCCGCCACAAGGTCTATATCATCCGCGAATCTAAGATTATTGAGTCTTCTGCCTCCTATAAGTATTCCTTCTTCAGCATTATTCAGCGCCAAATTCATTACTGCTTCCAGTATCAGATTGAAGAGAACTGGTGACAATCCGCATCCCTGTCTTACCCCCACAGCCGTTCTAAACCATTCTGTTAGCTCTCCTGGATTTTTACACAAAAGTCATAGCAGCAGCAGCAGCAGCAGCAGTAGCGGCAGTAGTATCAAGAGTTAGAAGTAGTTTTGGTGTTAGTATTATCAGTAATAGAAGTAGTATGAGTAGCAATTGTGGTAGTTGTGATGGTGGTAGCGATGGTGGTGGTGATGGTGGTGGAGGTGGTGATGTGGTGGTGGTAGTAGCAGTAGTGGTAGTAGTTGTAGTAGTAGTAGTAGTAGTAGTAGTAGTAGTAGTAGTAGTAGTAGTAGTAGTAGTAGTAGTAGTAGTAGTAGTAGTAGTAGTAGTAGTAGTAGTAGTAGTAGTAGTAGTAGTAGTAGTAGTAGTAGTAGTAGTAGTAGTAGTAGTGAAGTAGTAGTAGTAGTAGTAGTAGTAGTAGTAGTAGTAATAGTAGTAGTAGTAGTAGTAGTTGTTGTTGTTGTTGTAGCGGAGGCTATACCATTGCCACACACTGTCAGAGAGAAAATTATGATGATGCCAAGAAAATGAAATCCTTATCCCTTAATATCCATAGCTCCCTTTCAAGTTGGTTTTGGGACTGCTCATTGTACATGTCCTTTAAACTACCTTTGACCGAAAGCAAGTCTTTCCGTTTTCATTCTCTATTTTCATCGATTAGCCGAATGAACTGATCAGAAACCTAGTCTGTCTGTCATTTGTTTTTTGAATGTCATACAGTATTCTTCATAACTTTCGGCATAACCGCTTTTGTGTTCTGCAAAGTACTTTTTCACATGCTTTTCTCAAAGTCTCAAACTAGCCAGCAATATAAAAAAATAAATACATTTGCAACAAAACCAGAATGACAGAAGGAGGCAGAGGAGCAGTTACATTTAGTGTTGTATTTAGGGACGAGAAATTGGAAAATGACATATTGGACGAATTAGGGTAAGATTTCTTGCATTGACGGGACTGTGAGACTATAATTATAGTGTGAATGGGAAGAGTAATAGATAGATGAACTTGAGGCAGATAAGCGCCGAGATGGGCACAGAAATTTAGAATTTGCGGAATTTAGTAGAAAGATGGCTGTAGAGTCAAAACGCAGTGTGATATGTGGATCGCTTATGAAACTTAAGTATTTACTGGTGAACGGGAAAGGCTGAGGTACGGTAAGGATCGGGAGAGCGGGGTGATTAGACGATGAAGAGTTTACGAAGACTGTGAACAATGCACATAGTAATAGGTGAAAGAAAACTTTGATATGAATGCGCTCAAAGGTTTTCAGCAAGTTGAGAGTAATTTAGAGACATATGTGTGCGGTCACAATTGGGAGTCATGATGACAGCTTTAGAAAGCGAAGTTTGGATAATTGGAGACTTAATCTGAGTAGATTCAAAGTTCAAGGATCCAGGAGAAGGGCAGTGGGGGAGCGGTGGTAGAGGCAGTTTTAACATCGAGCATAGCCCTAATACGACGAATGCCACGAATATTATTTATGTACCGCTATGAACATGGTTTACTTCCAGCATGTTTTAAGGGATTTTTTAATCTAGGATCCGAATCATTCGATGTTCATACTCACTACACCAGTAACTTTAACTCTTATCGCCCCATATACGCACACACCTATACTCGCTTATTTTCCATAAAATCGGTTGGCTCCACAACTCTCACACACGTTGTTCCTTCCCCCACCTACGGCACTTTAAAAAATGCTGCATGCCTTCCTGATTAATGGAAATTAGCTATAACCTACCCTGCTGGATATTCTTTTTCACTGTTAGTTAAGGTTTTCGTTTTTTTATATTTGCATAGTGTTTTGAATCGAGTTAATCATTTACTGTGTAGGCTACTATGCTGTACGAAACTTGATGTTGCACTGTTTGTCAAGGCTTTAGCTGCCACTAATTCAGATTTCTGAAATGTTGTTCTAGGTGTCCCTAGTTAGCGGGATCTTGATCCATTTTGGGACTCCTCTTGCGGCCAATCCTGATATTTTTATGTTGAAATATTATGTGATTTGATACGGCTCAATAAAAGAGTTTTGATTGATTGGTTGATTGATTGTTATTGATAGATGCGCGAGAGGTTTTTGGAGATGTTTATCTGTAACTTTAGGTGAGAAAGTAAGTAATGTTTCTAATTAAAAGAGGCACATCTTAACATATCTGCGGCCTAAAAACAAAGTTATTCATAACATAAAATAAAAATGATCTCCAATCTAAACTTTCTAAAGTGTTTTGCTCTTTGAAAGGAAACTCGAATGAGGTCTTTACCATCGAATTTCTTCCAAATTGATTCACAATCACTGAGGATTTCTTGAAAACAAAACCACATGCATACTATTATATAGAAGCATACTTATTACGATCTAGCTAAAGGTGCATTATCACAAGGAAAGAAAAGATAATTGAACAAAGGGAAAAAAATTTCTCATGCTAAAAAGAAGCTCATCTTAGTGTAAAAATAGAATCTGTCACTTAGATTGAACAAAGTGATTCTATCCGTTGAAATAAAACTGAATGTGTTCCTTACCATCAAAGTACGTCCCAAATGCTTCGCAAGGACTGAGGAACTCTTGAAAAGAAAACAATTGCATAATATACAGAAGCAGATTTTATTGCATGAATTGAATCTGAAACTTAGGTTTAGCCAATAAGCTAAATGTAAGGTTACTGTGGATTAGGGTGCTCCAAAATGTAATGTATTTCCCGAAAGTTCCTAAAAGTATTGCTCCACGGCGTTTTTCCCATTCCATTTATCACTTTGTTCAACTGTGCAAATTTTCAGACCAATTGAAAAAGGTTAAGCCTTGCCCCCGGCACAAAAATGTTAGAATATGTGAAAATATGCGAATTTGCTTTAAAAATCGGCAATATCATGGAGGAAAAACGTAATTATTTTCATGATGATTAATTTCTTTTGTGAACTATTGTAGGCAGAGGTGTAGTTTTGGTAGTTGTACTTGTACTCAAGTGCAACTTGAGTACAGTCTTTAAGTACTTGAACTTGAGACCTAAGTATGTGTAGTTTGTGTACTCGCACTTGAGCCCTAAGTTCTTGGACACAAATGACATTTCTACAGGCACTCGGATACTTTACCAGGAAGCTTTGTCTTTCCTTTAAGTCATTAATTCTTACGTTCTGGATATTGGATATTTTGGCAGTTCTGTATGGACCGCATCTGATCAGAATTTCTTCCGGTTGTCTTGCTAAAATAGCGGCCACGGACGGTGGTAGTGCTAACAATAAACATACTAATATTCCTAGAGCGGTTAAGTTTGGTGATGATAATTTCACTCTCAAAGGAAATGCTACTTCAGCTCAGTGCAAGTTTTGTAGTGAGAAAATTATCATTGAAGAAAACAACTGGCACAACATCAAACTTTGTTAAACACTTGCAATGACTCCATACGGAGAGGTGAGCAGTGAGTAACAAAACCATTTGAACTCTATCGAGTAATGCAAATGTAAGACGTCGAACTTTCTCAGCACTATACAAAAGCCGCGATAGGGAAACCAGCCTTCACCGAAATAATGCATTTTATGAATTGTATTATAGAACTTCTAGCAATAAACCACTGAACCAATGGCTTATACATGGAATTCATGTGTGAATGGGGCTCACTTATGAAAATTGTGAGTTTTCTATGTTCCTCTGTATTCTATGTTCCTCTCGAAAAAGTCTTAAGCTGCGTGTGCGAGATGGTACCTACAACTAGTATGTCTTAATTAATGTGTGCACATATGATTATGCCTTATTTGAATGAGACACAGGCTTTGTTGGGAGACCACATCAAGTTTCTTTGACAGTGGTGGAGCAGGTGCTACACAAACGTCTTATTTTGGCACGATAATCACAGATACGGTTGCAGCAACCAAAACTGCAGACCTCATGCATAAAAAAGTCTAAGCTATTTGGTCACTGCTTTACACAATCTTCTGTAAAACTGAGCACCTTATCACCACAAGTGAAAACCTGGTTGAATATCAGAGGCCATGATGACTTTGATGAAATTGACTGTTTGGACGTTTGGAATGCAGCAAAAACTGTTCTTGACAAATCAGCGTTGAGAGTTGTGAGTGTGCCTGCATCTACCGCTCCGGTTGAAAGTGTGTTCAGTTTAATATTAAAACAGTTTCGATCGAATCTGAGTGACAAGATGCTCACATCCATTATATTTCTCAAAAAAGCAAAGTTATAAATGAGTGCATGTGGCAATACACCATTGCTTTGTCAAGGAAGTAAATCCTTGTTCTTGCAGTAGCCATGTGTATTTGTACTCGTACTTGTACTCGAGACCTTAGTACTTGTACTTGTACTTGTACTTGATACTTAAGTATTTGTACAGGTACTTAAGACCTCAGTAGGCCTACTTGTATTTGTACGTGCAATCTTTCATGTTCTGGCCAATAAATCTGAAACATATTTGGTTTTTTCATAGATAATTAAATACCGGTAATTTGAGTTTTAAACCGAAAAATTGCGAATATTGTTAAAACTTCATCGTGCTCGGGGGCAAGGCTTAGCCTTAATGTAACAGCCTAAAATTTGGATTTTTAGACTCATCTGTATGAGGCGCATGGAAAAATGTCCGTGGAGCAAAGATATTTCAACTTTTATTTTTCTGGAGCACCCTACTGTGGATAATAAGGCCCACCTAAGGAATCTTGCTTTAAAAACGGCTACTGGTATGCAACTGTAACTATGAAAAATAGCCACGTGAAGAGTGTATGGAAGTAGTTACATGTTGAATTAATTATTTTTGATGAAATAAAATTTCACAAAAACTCATCTTAGTGTAAAAATAGAATCTGTCACTTAGATTGAACAAAGTGATTCTATCCGTTGAAATAAAACTGAATGTGTTCCTTACCATCAAAGTACGTCCCAAGTGCTTCGCAAGGACTGAGGAACTCTTGAAAAGAAAACAATTGCATAATATACAGAAGCAGATTTTATTGCATGAATTGAATCTGAAACTTAGGTTTAGCCAATAAGCTAAATGTAAGTTTACTGTGGGTAATAAGGCACACCTAAGGAATCTTGCTAAAAAAACGCCTACTGGTATGCAACTGTAACTATGCAAAATAGCCACATGAAGAGTGTATGGAAGTAGTTACATGTTGAATTAATTATTTTTGATGAAATAAAATTTCACATAGACTCATCTTATAATGTAAAAATAGAAACTGTCACATAGATTGAACAAAATGATTCTATCTGTTGAAATAAAACTGAATGTGTTCCTTACCATCACAGTACGTCCCAAGTGCTTCGCAAGTACTGATGAACTCTTGAAAAGAAAGCAATTGCATACTATATAGATACAGATTTTATTGCATGAATTGAATCTGAAACTTAGGTTTAGCCAATAAGCTAAATGTAAGGTTACTGTGGGTAATAAGGCCCAAAGGAATTTTGCCAAAAAACGGCTACTGGTATGCAACGGTAACTATGCAAAATAGCCACATGAAGAGTGTATGGAAGTAGTTACATGTTGCATTAATTATTTTTGATGAAATAAAATTTCACATAGACTCATCTTAGTGTAAAAATAGAATCTGTCACATAGATTGAACAAAGTGATTCTATCTGTTGAAATAAAGCTGAATGTGTGCCTTACCATCAAAGTACGTCCCAAATGCTTCGCAAGGACTGAGGAACTCTTGAAAAGAAAACAATTGCATAATATACAGAAGCAGATTTTATTGCATGAATTGAATCTGAAACTTACATGTAGATTTAGCCAATAAGCTGCTGCTACATGTAAGGTTACTGTGGGTAATAAGGCTCTCCTAAGGAATTTTGCCAAAAAAAGGCTACTGGCATGCAACCGTAATTATGCATAATAGGCCTAGCCATATGAAGAGTGTATGGAAGTAGTTACATATTGAATTAATTATTTTGATTAAATAAAATTTAACATAGTAGCAAATAATTTTCGGTAAAAGTCATGATGTGGGCCTTATTACCCAACACCGCGGGTAGTAAGGCCCCACTTAAAAAGTGTCTTCTGTCGTCGTTTAAATGTCTGCTTTACAGTATCGAACAGTTTGACACTGTTTCTAATGAGTTAATATTTTTATGGACAGCTATTGATTAATTATAGCTGTCTGGAAGAAATAAATAAATGCGATGAAAATGTGTAGTTATTAATTCAGGCTTTTTTCTTAAATTATTATTTTTATTATTCGCAACAATATGGGCAAACGAATGTTTCTGCTTCTACTACTGAATCTATACCATAGACCCCTTAAATTACAGGACTGTAGGCGCTCAGCCTCGGGACTTGGAACTTGGGATCATTCTCAATTTACACTTTTTATCACAAAAAATGAACGAAGAGTCCGATTTGCATGAACTCTTTTTTGTTCTATTTCTTTCGATGAGTGCTATATTGGGGGAAAATATTGACGCTAAATTGTGGATAATTCAAGGTCATTTGAAGGTCAGAAAAAATGAAATCTAGCAAAAATCAGAGAAAAAGGGCCAAATCTCAGCCAATAATTTTTGAAATCAGCTAATTCTTTCTTGTGTTTCTCTTCTAGACAAGGGCGACCTGGGACAAGAAACAAAATTATTGTATGTTAGGCAATCCAAGGTTATTTTAAGGTCAAAAAGGTCAATTTGAGAGGAAAATAAGAGGAAATAGCCTTACCTCAGACAAATATTATTACAGTTTAATTATTCTTTAACCAATTTGCTCATGCCAATAAGGGCTACATTCGAGAAGACAGAGCCTAAAGGTTAAAATATTCCAAGGTCATTTCAAGGTCAAAAGGTCAAAATAAAAAGAAAATGACCATATCTCAGCCAAATGTTGTTTTATTTGATTGATTCTGTGTAATGGTCATTGGTCCTTGATTTTGACCTTTTGACCTTGAAATGACCTTGGGTTACTTCAAGGTCATTTGAAGGTCAAAGGTCGAAATCAATGTATATGTTTTTATATGTTTCTGTGTTATGGCAATTCTCCATTTATTTTGACCTTTTGACCTTGAAACGACCTTGGGTTACTTCAAGGTTATTTGAAGATCAAAATCAAGGAACAATGACCATTACACAGAATCACCCAAATAAAACAACATTTGGCTGAGATATGGTCATTTTCTTTTGATTTTGACCTTCTGACCTTGAAATGACCTTGGATTATTTTAACTTTTAGGTACTGTCTTCTCCTATGTAGCCCTTATCGGCATGAGCAAACTGGTAAAAGAATAATTAAATTGTAACAATATTTGTCTAAGCTAAGGCTTTTTCCTCTGATTTTCCTCTCAAATTGACCTTTTTGACCTTAAAAAAATCCTTGGATCGCCTTACATTTAATAGCCTTGTTTCTTATCCCAGGTAGCCCTTATCTAGAAGAGAAAACAAGCAAGAATTAGCTTATTTCAAGAATTATTGGCTGAGATCTGGCCATTTTTCTCTGATTTTTGCTACATTTCATTTTTTCTGACCTTCAAATAACCTTGAATTATCCACAATTTAGCGTCAATATTTTCCCCAATATAGCTCTCATCGAGAGAAATAGAACAAAAAGAGTTCATGCAAATCGGACTCTTCGTTCATTTTTTGTGATAAAAAGTGTAAATTGAGAATGGACCCAAGTTCCAAGTTCCGAGCATGAGCGCCTACAGTCCTGTAATTTAAGGGGTCTATGATCTAAACCAATGCATTCATCATGAAAACACTATCCGCACTGTCCACATTTCGTCAGGCTCAACTGTTTATCCTGACCTTCTCTCTGAGCTACTTGGAAAGCTGTCTTCTGGAATCTTGATGAGACTTTGAGCACCCATCGAAGAGCACAATGACACAAGGTGCGTGAAACTTCTAATCACCTGCGCAACCCCTAAATATTCTCGCATTTAGAGGAAACTGCACCGGAATAATTTTTTATATAGTGGACTCCATTGGCACCTTCTAATAATAAAAAACTGAAACTTTATTTTTTGCCATGTAGTCGTGGACTACCCTGATATCTATTGCAAAAATAGTTCTCAGGCAGAATATCATATTGATCCTATTTCTAACGAAACATCAATCATCAATCATTTAAAAGAAACTGAGTGAGACCTTTCCATGCAGTGACTGAAGATGTTCCAGTAAATGTTTATTACCACTTAAGAAGAAATGAAACTTTCTCATGCTAAAAAGAACCTTATCTTAGTGCAAAAAATAGAATCTGTCACTACGAATAAACAGTTTTAAATGGACTACAATTCGATACAACTGAAAGTTAGAATTACTGACATTCGATAAACAGAAGTTTTACTATGGGTAGCAAGAAAACACCTGTTGTCTTAAGTAATCTGACTGCCGAATCACAGATCGCTGCATTCCGACTAGTTACACACACATGAAATTTCCCGACAGTGATTTTTCAGTTCTAAAACTTGCTAATTCCTTATTTAAATTCTAATTCTAGTTCTGAAATAATTTCAGGTCTAATTTCAGTTCTGAAGCAATAGGCCTATTAGTTCGAATTCAGATCTCAAATACTAGCGCAAAAACACAAATCGATAACTTTTAGTCAGCTGTGGCCTGTTATATGGCCTAAACGTCAACTGCATAGAAATTTTAATTTATAAAATATTTTCCATTATACTATCAAATAATATTATTTGGTAATCATCGTTTTAGCGTCCCAAAAAATTAATCCGTTATAGCATATCATTTCCGCATCACAAAAATTGCGTCAACGTTATATATAGTTCTCACACACCAGAATATTAGCATAAGTTATAAAATAGCAAAAAGATACAAAAGCTAAATTTATTAAAAAGAAACATGACACGAGTAAATAAGAAGGTAACGCTGGTATGTTAGGTCTTTCGTTAGTTCCCTTCTTCGAATAGCAGTTCTAATGGTCATTTATTGTGATAAGTGTGGCGACCCGCCCGTCATCCGGGCTTTGGTCGGGCAGTTGTGGGAAAATCGTTTCTTTATTTGAATTCTGGTCCAGGTTTCGAACCGTATGCATGCCAACAAATGTGCTGCCGGTTTCTCCAGTAAAAGGAAAAGAAACACCAAGGGCTTTTCCACGTAGTCTATCACTTCTGCGCAAAGTCTTATCTATGGCGCTTTAGAAGTAGGGGAAACATGTGTAATTTGCACCCCTAACGCATTTTAGATTTAAAATGTGCAAAGAATTGGCGGAATTCCAAGCAAATTTAACGTTAACATAGATATAATATGAGGACCCTAGAATAATATGTAATCATGCATTAGTTGTAGGTCCTATAGAAAACGTAGAAATTTGAAAGACATATTTTTTAAACTGGTCCAATATACACGAGTGCCGTATAAATTGAGGCAGTATAGATAATTTTACACGATATCACGTGGTCCAATTTTAACAACACCACGTGGGTCATTTTACACGAATGTGAATAGCATGCAAATAATCGAACTAGGGTATGTGATTCGAAACTTGAAAAGGTCAACGCTTAATAATAATACGACTTTAGATTGCACATTCGCTTGTCTATCTCCATTTAACTACATAGTTCTGAAAAGTACGCGTATACCTAGCATAAAATAGACAAGGCTTCACTACATCACTCGGATATAATTTCGCATAAATCAATAATTTATTAAAATGAAATATCTGATTGTCGCCTCCTTCACAGCACAAACAAACAAAGTATGTGCGCATGCGACAGCGGCTTCCGCTGGTTCCAGCTGTTTTGGTTTCGCTATACTAGGAGTGTTTCAATTTACACGCTGGTCCAAATTACACATGTTTCCCCTACTAGTAATTTCCACATCACTATTTTCCTTTGAAATAAACCCTCTAATTTAGCTGGTTTGATTATCACTATTTTGTGCACTCACTATTTTTAAAATCGCTTTTTTATGATCACGTTTTTGACGATTGCTGTTTTGTGATCGGCGTTTTAAACGAAGGCTCTTTTGTTAAGTTTCAGAAAGGCTTGTGCATTCGATTTAGTCGCTAGGCAGTTACCAATTCACATAGGAAAAATTCTATGTTACGTGCCTCGTGTATCTTTAGTTTTGTTTCTGGTTTTCGATAAGAACATCTGAACATGTAGGAATATTTTGAATATTTCGTAGGCATCTTGTGCATCCGCTGCAGGGACTATCAGATTGCAGGAATTCTTGCCAACAAGCGTTGTCCCACAAACAACGCTGGCTACTTTGTCCTTTTTCAAGCATATCGTTCTACCGGAATTTTCGTAGTACCAATAAAACTCCCCAAACTGGGCTGCCTATTTCCCTTCCATGCAGCTAAGATCCACGATAAACTCATTCTCTGTCGAAGACCCAAAGTTGAATTAGCGATTACAGATCCATTGTGCAAACCAAAGATAGGACCTATACATTATACAATCGAAGGAAATTACAGATCTTGTCGGCTCTCTGGCGTATAAGGGGTAGATTCGCACTGGATAGAAAACGCACCTCAAAAATTGCAAGAAAGCAATATTTATTTCTATCAGGTGCAAATCAACCCGTTATGTGTCTATTTTTTATTTCGATGCCTACCTCCGTTCTCTGTAATGTGGATTATGCCACATCTTGTTCTCGAAATATTTAAACATTTTTCTTGTTATTCTCGTTAACCCTCAGAGGCTAACCTATAAAAAAATCACACATTGGATAACCTGGGGTGAATTTTTCACCCCTCACTATTTGAGGCATGTGATATAAAATTAAACCATGTTCGATCAACAATGGTAATTGTACCAAGTTCAACATAAAACTGCAAAACTAGGAAACCTAACTAAAGTCAACTATCAGCACAATCATCGAGTCTACAGTCATCTACACACAAGTAACGCTTTAGCAGCAGATAACCGTCGAGACATCTTTCACACAAATAACCAATAAAAATGGCCACGGTATGACGTCAGTCACGTGACCATTCATCCAAAATAAGTAAGACAAAATATATGGAATTAAGCAAAAGTCATCTATGAACAGATACACAAAGGCGCACGGCATAACTCCAAAGCTGTAAAAAATTCAGCGCAAATACTGACAGTGGGGTGAAAAATTCAGCCCAGGTTAGCCTCTGAGGGTTAAAGGAAATTGATGATTTTACTTCAATTTCCTATTGTCGTCAATAAAAACTTCACTGTTCCCAGAGGCAGTGAAAGGCCCATAATGTTTTTGCATAATTTTATCGTCCTGCTTATTAAATATGGCGAATAACGTTCCACAAACCGAAAACAACAACCGTTTAGGCTAGATTCATAGATGTATAGACCTTATTATAATTATAGCCAGCATAGCAAAATTCATTTTTTAAATGGTTCAGCGGAACTTTGATCTCTTGGCGAATCAACGAACAGTTTCACTGAATCGTTTTTACGGTCGATGCTGTAATTCAGCTCTAAGGAAACTCGAGTACAAGGTGAAACAATAAATTTCCACTTCACAGACTTCCAGGTGCAATTAGGGACTTTCATATATCACTATACCCACAATTTACTACCCCTAGTTACGAAGGGTTTTTCCTCCTTAACTTAATGCTAACGTCCACCTACACTACTCAAGAAATCTAAATTCTCTCTATATAGCCTACCGTTTGCCCGCACCAACACTAGACTCTCCTCGATAAAATGTGCTGGACCGAGAAACTGGAATGAGATTCCTCTTTCCATCCGCTCACTACCTAGCCTTCATCTTTTTAAACGTTAGCTACGAGCCTACATTATACACGGTGCATAGAACACCCGTGCATTGATCTTTAAAAATACAATGAACCGACTTACCCGAAACATCCTTACATTAGTTATACCAGCGTATGAAGTAGGCTACATGTATCGTAGATGTGCATTTGTGTTATCTGCCTCATTAGTTAAGTTAATAGTTAATAATAGTTCAGCTATGCATAACTTCGTTCCTTTATATACTGCTGGCCACATTGTATCATTTAGCCTATTACAAACTATTCTTAGGTGGCCCTGATTAGCGGGACCTCCGGCCCCTTCTGGGTCTCCTGTGTGACCTTAGTTAAGTTGAGCCGCCTCTGAGTTATTGTTATTTGGAATTTTAGGTTACCAAAATAAACGAAACGAAACTTTATATAGCGGATACCGTTATCAGTGGCTACGTTGATAATTTGAACTCATTTTCATAAAAATTCCTTTTAATCTGGATTCCAGCTAAACACCGGACTCCAACTGCAGCTAGAGGAAACACTATTTGCACAAATAAACGCAATCTCTTTTAAACGCCGGTCTATAATGATCGCTGGTCTTTCTAAAATGCCCGTATGCTGCATAATACATCGGGACTTTGAATGCTATTCAATATAACCTGAAGTTCGAGTTACTCAATTTCACCATACAGCAGTTTTACTGTACAAAATGCGCTGACGCCAAACTCATGTGACTGCCGAATCGCAGCGCGATGCATCTCTTCTGTAATAATTCCCAGTCGAAATGAAAGCCCCCGGTTATACACACATAAAACTTCCGACGCTGTGAAAAACCCAGAATGTTTTGCGTGTCAGGCCTGAAGATAAAGATGACGAAATACGTTCAAGAAAAAAAACAGTTAGATCAACCGTTTTGGTTAAGTGTTTACTGTGTAGGTGCCCAAACCCGAGTGTAGGCCTATAGCCAACATACCAAAATGACCTTGCAAATGAAAATTGGACTCAGCTTCTTACATGTTATAAAGACTTAATTTGGTTCTCTGCCTTCCAATGCAGATTCATACGTCCAATGTCGCCATTCCTCACGTTGTCTGGCTCTCTCCTTCAACTTGCTGTTATCCTTCTCCATCATCGTAATCGTAATCGTAATCATAATCGTAAACTCGATATTTCTACAGCGCCCACAAAAAGCGAATTCGCGGGAACCAGCTTATTCACAGGCGCTTAATCAAAACAGAATCGATATATAGTCAGGGGTCAAAATCCAGAGAGTCAGGCAGGCAGACAGTCAGACGGCTAAGGTGGATGGTGTTTAGAGTTGAAATGGCGAGTGAGGTGAGGTGATGAGAAGGAATCGGGAATTTGTGAAAAAGCAGTGTTTTCAGTTTTGAGTGGAAGACCTGTGGAGAAATATCAAGAGGTGAGGTTTTGGCGAGTTCGTGGGATGGATCGGATATTTGTCGTAGCACAGGCGGGAGTTTGTTCCAAAGAGGCGGTCCAACAACATCAACATCATTCTCGGCCATCCTCTTGTCTTCTTGCCCTCCATTCTTCCCTCGATTGTAATTCTTAGTAGGGAGTCTCCCCTCATAATGTGATCAAGAGACTTCGGTTAATTGAAAAGTGAGCTGGGTCGAGGCCATACGGTCCCTGTAGAAAAACGTATCGGCCTACATTCACATTTACATTCTCTAGCTCCCGAAAGCGTTGTTGAAAAGAAAAGAAATGCCATGCTATAAATTATAGAAACATGTCTTATTGCATAGATTGAACTAAGGTGTAGCCATGAAGCAATATTCGTAATCGCAATCGTATTTGTAATCGAGTATTTATATAGCGCCACTCAAGGACAGAGGCGCTCCCGACCCAGGCCAGTGTCTTTATTGGCAAAGAGTAAGGTTATCAGGCGCTGGTGGAACTGGTCAAAAGAAATAGAAAACAGGTCAGCCCTGAGCGACTGAGGCAGCCGGTTCCGGCTAGCGGGCCCACAATGGCGTAACTCCCAGACTGGGTCTAAGAAGTACGCACCCAACCAAGCGACCACAGGCCGAGGACCGAAGGGAGGAACGACTGGGCAGAGACGAAACTGGAGTACAATATTATGTCCTAAGAAAGTGTGGAGCAGAGCCAGCAAGACACTTTCGCATGAGGGAGCAGACCTTGCATTGATTGCGCTGGGCGGCTGGCGGAGGGAATCACGGATAAAATAGGAGATATGGTCGAACTTTTCAATGCCGCCAATGAGGCAGGCAGCAGCGTTTAGGGTGATTGATTGAAGCTTAGATGTATTTGGAGACGAGAATAAAGAGGATTTTAAATGGTCTGTTTGTGCATATCATTTGCAAAAATAGTTCTCACAATGACAATTTCATTTCTAACAAAAATTAATCGTTAAAAACTTAAAGACACTGAGATTTTCCATGCAATGGTTGAAGATGATCCATCTAATTGTGTATTATCGCTTGAGAAGAAAAGAAAATTTCTCATGCTAAAAAGAAGCTCATCTTATAGCAAAAAATAGAATCTATCACCTATATATAACGATTGAACAATACAATTTTAGACAAGCCACATTTAAATGGCGTATGACCAATGACCATGGCTATCCTTTGAAGCAGAATATTTCTCCAAGCCTCCCATGTGAGCAGTTATTATCGTGATATTGTAATTCCCAATACTAAAGCTGGTTTATTCTCAGTAGCCACCAACATCTTTATGAGGTAATCATAAACTCGTGTCTTTTATCAAATGTTATTACACCAGGCACATGTATTATCAGTTTATCACTAATTTGTTACACATTGTTCATGTTCACACTCCATGTCTCAAATAACCGTTCTTATTTTGTACACTATTTGAATAAAACACTAAACTCTTGACCGGTTATCTTTGCCCCTCTTGCGAAAAAGCTTGCATCTCTTCCTGTCGGGCAAGATGTGAGGCAAATGATCATGTATCAAAGCTGGAGACACCTTTCTCTTGATGGCTTCAGTCATTCTTCCTGGAAGTATAGGTACCTATAAGACCATGAACCACCTGCTCTCTGAACACTAAATGTGTTATTTTGGTATAGTTCAAGTAGCCATTCACCACTGCTGTGTCTAGGCTATCAAACACCACTCTCAGACAATACTTGTATCGGCACCGAATATCTACTCCATAATCGATTTGAGTTGGTCTGCCGGATCAAATCCTCCCATATAATATTGGTTGTATACTTTCACCCATTATGGAATCAAGGCAACTCCCATTCTGCAAGATCGTTCACAACCTTCAATGAGGTGGCAACCATAATTATGTTCTTTAGATATGATTCTTGGAGTAGCCATTCGCTGTAGTCAATATGCAAGAATTCTTCACCGAGGATCTTATAACATGCCGTATACATGACGTAGTCATGTAGTACCTTTGCTTCTGGATTGACGAATAGTGGAATCCTTTTAGTATCTCAGTATCTCTTAGAGCCATGACCAGTAATCTCTTCTCTTCCACCGAGGCATTATTTTTTAAGTATCCCAATCCTACCAGCAGCTCAGACAGGTATCATAATTCATTGGCGACCAACTGTTGTGGTGGCAGCTTCTGCGACCTCCATGTTAAGGTATGCCGGCAGACTACATAGTAAGGGTACAGATAATTTCTTGGAGCAGCTGCAGATTATGGGCTCTGGAGCCAGTACCTGACATACACATTACACAGCAGTCAGTAAGAGACAGACCTCACTGAGATGCATGCTTCCTTATTTGATCGCGATATTAGGGACCAAACGAATTCCGTGATCCGGAGGACCCTAGCTTCAATGGTTCATACTGTTTGTGGAAGAGCGTTAACATGGAGTTAATGGCTCTGGGGCAACCAGAGGGCACGGTGAATTGCTGCTGGATATCAGAAATGGATTCCACTATGAGTCGTTCCATTACATAAAACAATCGACAGCTCCAGCAGTTCACGGTAGTCATCTGGTGCTTGGAATGTTTCCAGCTGAGCTACTCCAAACTCTATGACACTGTTTTCCCTGGAGCGATAGTGGATGCCATGCTTGTCATCCTCAAGGGCTGTGGAAAATGAAGCCTGATCTATTCGATGCTAGAAATCTTTGAATCGGTAAACAGTTGTATTTTATGAGACTTTGAGAGATAATAGATGTAAATCATCTCCAGCATGATCTCCTAGATGTGGTTACAACATGTTAAATGTTGGAGCTCTGCATCATGCTGGACCTTTCCTGAGGAAGCCATTACATAAATATTTGAGCAGCCTTCCTGTCACTTGAATTGGTCTCATGTAGTCCTGCAGCCACTTCAGGAGTGATAACATTCACTGTGCCTATCACTCTCGGCTTTGAAGTTAACGGATCTTCCTCAGGATCAGGTGACAAGGTAAAGCTGCTGCTGTCCGACAATAATCCATCACAAATGATCACCTTCCTGAATATCAGGTATGGTGGCAGTGGTCGGAACTGATGTCACAACTGCTTGTTTTAGCTCCAAATACAACTCTATATACGGTATGGAGCAAACTGATTACACTACAGAAACGAGTATTACGAGTCATTGTCAAGCCCTTACCACCTGGATTATACAGGGGAGACTGTCTTGCTGACCGAACTAAAAATCCTCAAATTGCATCAAAATAAAAACACTGCAAATAGGTACCTCCATATATTGCTTTAACCACGATCTTCTGCCCTCTAACTTCAATGACTACTTCGAACGTGGATCTGATGTCCACACTCAATACACCAGGAACTCGAGCAAGTATCGCCCGGCGTTTGTACACTCAAACTCACGTAAATTCTCAGCCAAACATAATATAGGTTTCTCTGTATAAGTACAGCATATTCGGCATATTTGAGTGGGAATCTTATTCCATACTGAGGAACCTAAGTAACATGTTTGGCTGAGAATTTACGTGTGCTTATGTGTGTTTATGTTTAACAAGATGCTGTGCGCTCAACTAATAAAGAATAACTGATCTTATTAGTTAAGTTGTTAATTATGTTAATAAACCAATTGCTATGGATAATGTCATACGCGGCGAAGAATCGATCTATTTTCTTAACTTGTCGTAAGTTAATCATCGTATAGTAGGGTGACCATACGTCCCGGTTTTCCGGGACATGTCCCGGTTTTATGTGGTGTGTCCACTGTCCCGGTGTCCCGACGAATTGTGCTAAAGAGCAAAATTGTCCCGGTTTCTGACACAACCAGCTGACACTGTTCAATATTGTAGCTTTATACATTGAAGGGGATAATGCAACGTACAGTACTGTTGTCACAACAACATAGAAGCACAAACTATACTTACACAGAAACTTCAAAACACGCAAAGATAAAAATTTACTTCAGTATGAAAGTCTAGTCAAAGGTCAAGGACCCTTGGTCAAAGGTTAAGCCGTAGTTTACCGTGTTTTCATTTCCGTAGCTTACGTTGCTAAATTAATATCATGGTTTCAATTAATTCGTGAAAGTAGAAGTTGGATTGATGAAAATAGTTTCTTGTGAAATTGAAAGTTGGATTGATTAGAATAATACTTGCGTAAATAGAAGTTGGATTGCTGACATTAATTTATTATGGACATTGGCATTAAAATACCATGTAGGCTAAGTAAAACGATTAAACGATATGCTATAATGCGTACATAATAAGATAAAATAATAAATTACCATTTTTTTGCATAAAAATGGAAATTGGATTTATGAAAGTAATTCTTTGTGTAAATTTTGCATTGGGGGATGCAAAAATTCCGGCCCACAAAAATTCTGTCCCCCAAAGTTATGTAGGCTACAGATTTTCGCCTCTGACCTTGAACCTATTCAAGGTATTTGTGTAGTATACTATAGTAGGCCTATACTATAAGTAACTAGTAGCTGCTGGCTATAGGGAGTAGGCCTATAGGGCTAGGTCCTCCTATAGTCCTATAGGCTACTTAAGTAATTACACTGTTAGTTTTCATAAAAGTGTCCCGGTTTTTGATGGCTAGTAAATGGTCACCCTATCGTATATTGCTGATAGCACCACGAGCAAACTTTACCTAGAAAGCAACCGCAACTGCCTCTAGATGTAGCCTATTTGCTCTCTGGTACTTAGGTGACCCTAATGTGGCGGGATTTTCATCCCTTTTGAGCCTCCTTGTTACCCTAATGATGAAAACTTCGTTCAGTTGTAAATGCACTTTTCTGAATTAGTTAACAATAAATGACGATTGATTGACTAACATCATTTAGACTAACGTATAGCGAGCGATTCCAATGAGTTAGGCTATCAATAATAATAGCAGCGCTGTACAAATTTATCGCTACAGTACTGTTACAATTACACAACCATTTTTATGTTAACAATGTTCAATTGAAAAGTTGGATAACCTAGGTGTTATCACTGCTATGAACTTTTAAACTGCATTGTGAAATATCAAGTCACAAACCTGCGATGTTGCTGATGTCATAGCAATCATTATAATCAACATCACTATCAAATAGCGGAAGTTTCAACTTTTCTTCCATTTCAGACAAATTATTCAGCTCTCGACAGTAGATTATATAAGGAATGCGAATAGCGTCGTCCTCTTCTTTAATTTAACTTCTTTTATATGCAATGTAATAATAAATATATTGTGAGCTGTTGGAAGTTTGTAAAGCCTACTCTTAAAAAAATAGAAAAACATAGAAAAACATAGGTCGTTACGGCACCAGTGTTACCACTCTAAGTTTTCGAAAAAACATAGGTGATACCTCCAAAAAAACATAGAAAAACATAGACACGTTTTTAAAACGAATACGTGTGGTATTAGTTAAAATTAGTAATGAAACACAGCTACAGTACTACTGTAGGTAACACATTTGCTACATAAATTAATCACCAGAAATCAAAAACACATGCATGGTGGCCACAGAAATATGATTTCAAAATTCCCTGAGTTTTCAAGGCTTTCCAGTGTCATTTTTTGAATTTTCCAGAGCACATTTTAATCACTTTCTATTATATATACGCCTAAAGATTAAAAGGTAAAACAAATTCAGCGGTCTCCTCTCCTTATAGTTGTACATTTTGCCTATATTCTTTTTTATATTGTTTTCCTCATAATAGTTCAGATCAATTAGTCAACGCAAAAATATCGAAACATTACTATGTTCACTTAATTTAGAGCACACCTTTTCAGATTCAAATGCAATCACTAGAGTGCAAGTCAGAAACTTAATGCCAATGACTGGAGTTGGGAGCACCTCCGAGTAGACCCCTTGAAGATACGCTATAAGAACCCCCGAGTGAATAATATGTATTGTGAATGCACCTAATTGAAACTATACTTTGCCCCTATGTAGAGTAGTCCAATATCTTTAACTCCTTCACCTCATGCTCAAGGCTTAACCCAGCCTGCATCTCCAGTAAGCTTGGCTTTCTTCACTTTGTGAGACCTCTGCTGCACAGACAATTAAATAATAACATACTGGGACTTGTTGTAATGAACAATGCTGCTATCGCTATCGACGGTGTTAGCAAGACCTTCAGCAACGTTATACACGCGCACTCTGCTACTAAGCAATCATAGACCTCGTAATTTCTTGCACAAAGAAATCACGCCAAAACATTCGCTAAATAATCGATCTGAACAAATTCCCTGAGTGATGGAAGAATTCCCTGAGTTTTCCCTGAGTTTTCCAGAGTTAAGAAATTCCCTGAGTTTTCCCTGATTTTCCTGTTTTCCAGAGTTGTGGCCACCCTGACATGTATCATATGGGTCATTGGGTATATTTCACAACCGGAGGCAAATTAGATATATTTCCGTCTTCTCCTTTGGGCGGCTTACACAAAGTGTAAAGTTATAATTTATAATTTTTAAATACATCATAGGGCATAAGTTAGTTAGAAAAAATTATTTATGTTATATTATTTAGATGATTAGTATGAGAAAAAAAATTATAAAGTCCAATTTTAACCCGAAGTTGCATTGGCCTTTCTAATGTTGCGTCAATTCAACGTTACGTTCGGGTAACAGTTGAAGCGCCGAACTGATGTTTTACAATTTTTAGATCATTAACTTACATATAGCCATTGCTTCATATGGTTTTTATTAACTTATTAACGAACTAAATAATTAAAAAATAATAAAACCCTCTGTCTTCAAATATTGCTTACAACACCGTTACGAATGGGTTTCTGCCATCTGTGGAATAAATTAAAAACTCAATTTTTTTAAATTGACATCTTCAATAGCAGGGAACATTTTTGTACTGATGTTTTACAATTTTAGATCATTAACTTACATATAGCCATTGCTTCATATGGTTTTTATTAACTTATTAACGAACTAAATAATTAAAAAATAATAAAACCCTCTGTCTTCAAATATTGCTTACAACACCGTTACGAATGGGTTTCTGCCATCTGTGGAATAAATTAAAAAAACTCAATTTTTTTAAATTGACATCTTCAATAGCAGGGAACATTTCTGCATTAATTTTACCAAAAAGAAATCAATGTGGATGTTTGCTTCTGTTGACAATTTGCGAAAATTTATCCTGTAATGTAATAGTATTAAAAAGATTTATAACTCCGTGACTGTAATAATTGCATTTTGCGTATATATATATATTTTTTTCTTTCAAAAATAATATTGAAACTAACTATTTTTTATA
Source organism: Aporrectodea caliginosa (assembly GCA_020284085.1). Classification (NCBI taxonomy): domain Eukaryota; kingdom Metazoa; phylum Annelida; class Clitellata; order Crassiclitellata; family Lumbricidae; genus Aporrectodea; species Aporrectodea caliginosa. The sequence continues at coordinate 934,319 of JACEVL010000014.1, forward strand.
TTATAACTCGTCTGGTAAACGTGGAGGCCTAATTATGAATATTTTACAACTCCGTTACTACAACTCCGTTACTTTATTTTTCTATTAAAATGAATTTATTTAATGGTACATGTAGATAATTTATTGTAATAATAATTTAAGGTTGCTGTGTAATAATTTAATACACACTTAATACTAATTAATCACTAATTATAAACAGTGGCAGTATAGTGTACTGTGATTTTATTAAGTAACGGAGTTGTAAATATTTAGGAATCAAAGTTGTATGTGTTTCACATAATAAAAAAACTAAAATGAAAAATTAGGCCAAATTTGTCAAATTTAAGCTCTGCTCAATATTAAGTATGCTTCAGGACTGCTAGTAAAATATTTGTGTAAGAAATTTTTTAAATTTTTCATGACTTTTATTTTCTCTAATTTTATTTCTGAATTTGCCTCCGGTTGTGAAATATACCCGTATACCTGTCACAAATATTATTGCTGCAATTAAGCTTAGGATCATTGGATCAATGCAACAGTTGTAAAAGATGCATCTTCATCGAAGTTTACTAGTTCAGCTTTATTTTTCGTTACGGTCTTTACCAGTTTCTCGCAGTAGCGTTTGTGACACCGTTCTTCTTGCACATCTTTAACGACAGATTTTGTAGGTTTCCACATGTAATAGCAAGCACCTTGTTATTTAATTCCTTCCTTTTGCAATTAGTCTCTTCACTACAGTGTCGCAATGTAGTCTGTCTGCTTTGTTTTCACAAGATTCATAAAATGAGAAAACTCTTTCCACACTAGCTGAAGAGTGGAGCAATGCCAGAATCTGATGTATACATGAATTTGGACAGAAGACCTATTTTGGCTGGTTTTAGTGAAGTATCGTATTGAAGCATTTGTTAAGCGCCTCTCGTAGGGTGAACCGTTCAGAAGCGCTCCCAGTGTGCTAAGCCCCGCGAAAATAAACAGGTTTTGAGAAAAGCGAAGGAAGGAAGAGAGACTGCCAGAGAGAATTTTAGAGCGAACAGAAGGAGAAAGAGCATTCCAAAGAGAGGGACCAATTGAAGCAAAGGAACGAGCCTGAGCCATAGCAGTTCTACTACGGGGAACCAAGAGGTCAAGTCTATTGCAGGAACGAAGTGGACGGTGGGAGGAAGCATAAAGGTAGAGATGTGAGAGTACCGGGGAAGGCGGGCTATCAGTCTAGCAGCTGTGTTGAGGACCGACTGAAGAGGAGAGAGATGAACCTTAGGAAGACCAACAAGAAGGGAATTGCAGTAGTCAATCCGAGAAAATACAAAAGCATGAACTAAAGTTGTGAATATGGAGGAGGAGACAGAACGACGAATGACCCTGAGACGCCTTAGAAGTGCCGAGTGTTGAGTAGGGTGGTTCATGGACACATGGTAAAAAATGAAGTTCAAGCTAGAAACCAAGACACCCTCTCAGTTTTTTCCACCTGTCAGTTGTATCATTCTGGTAAAATTTCAGCTTCCTACTCTAACTGGAAGACAGTGCTCACGGACCCCTTCCCTTTACCATGTAGAACTAACAGTGCAATCGGTTAGAAAATACGCTGCACGTCTTTTATTCTTAATAATATGACCAGATTATCAATTTACCAATAGTTATGTCACGCCAGCAACGCTATTTGCTGCATGGAAGCAGTCTCCACAATAAACCACAAGTCAAATTATTTACCAGAAGAATGTGTCGCAAAGCTTAATTTCTCCAGCATTGCAGCTATAGCAGACTTCTTCATAATTTCAGTTGGGATAGCTTTTCTGTTTGCCTCAACAACTTGGAGGAGAAACTGTTTATCTTCCTCATAATTTGTGAGGAGGCTGTTATATTCTTCAAAGAGGTTGGCACCACGCTCGGCTGTGTCATTTACGACACGCAACGTCCTGATTAGTCCATAGTCAGATGGTAAAAAAATGAAGTTTAAGCTAGAATTCAGGACACCCGCTCAGTTTTTTACACCTGTTAATTGTATAATTCTGGCAAAATTTAGCTTACTACTCCAACTGGTAGACGGTGCTCACGGACCATTCCCCTT